>JAQIUQ010003063.1:0-77500 GCA_030378365.1 Hybognathus amarus | reverse complement strand
ATGTGTATTCTATATAATGCTGTGGTCTAATTGTATGACTATGATTGTGGTATAGTCTGTATTAAGGTCTCTATAGTCTCTGTGAGTTCTATAATTTCTGTATGTATAATCTCTGTCGCTCTATAATTTCTATATATAGTTATATATATGTATTCTGGCTATATCTGTGGTCTATATATATATTCTGTTGTATATAAGATCATGTCGATTCTGTGCTCTAATCATATGATCGTGTATATAATTATCTGTCTGTGACCATGTATATGGCTCTATGATTCTGGCTATGATTCTGTGATTACATAATTCTGTCATTCTCTATGATTCTGTGATTATGGTCTATGGTATCTGTAGTTCTGTGTCTCGTCTATGTGTTGGTATCTATGTGTGTAAGATTCTATGTCTGTGTGTATATACAATTCTATGATTCTATGATTCTGTGATTTCTATGTTGTGGTGTATATATCATTCTATGTATTGGTCTATCTGTGGTCTGTGTCTAAATGTATGTATAATCTGTGTATTTCTGGTCTGTGACTTCTATGATTCTGTGATTCTATAAGGTCTATGTATTCGCTCTTGTGATTCTATGATTTATTATGATTTCTGTGTGATTCTATCGGTCTATCTACTGGTTCTTGTGACTTCTATATCTAATTCTGTGGTTCTGTGTATCTGATTCTCTGATTCTGTTGTACTAATTTCTATATCTTGATTTCTGTGACTTCTGTGTATCGTTATATATATATATGTCTGGTACTGTGTGTCTGTGTGTCGTATTGTCTGTGTGTGTGTGGTCTCTGTGTTGGTCTCTAGTCTATGTATCAATTATATATCAGTTCTATGTTATCTGGTATCTGTGATTACTATGATTCTCTGTGATTCTGTGATTTCTATGATTCTGTGTATCTATCTATCTATCTATCTATCTGTATCTACCTACCTACCTACCTACCTAGCATTTAAAGAGGACACATAAAAAAATGTGACTTTTAAATTATGAAGGCTTATTAGAACAGCGTTTGACTAGTCTACATTGTACCAGAAGAGACACTCAAGTCATGCAGGTAATAATGATGGGAGATATTGCCCTGCGTGGAGGCACAGGATCAGCTGGATTGTGTCTGTTAATTACAAGAATTCCTTTCAAGTCACCATGTCTTTGTGTTTGTCCTATTCAGCAAGTCAGATGACTAAAAATATAAGTCAGTTTTAATGAGCTTCCTGCCTTTTTTGTTATTTATTTTTCATTCCAACTCAGCTCAGACAGACCCAGTTCAGCAGAACTTTTAAAAGTCTGCAGTTGTGTTGTATAATTTAATTATCTGTATACACACTGAGATGGGAGCCAGCACTTCCTGCTCTCACTAAAATGAAAAGTGGTGGCAGATCTATGGGATTAGATTTGGTTCATTTGATGTCATCCTGTTCCAACTTGAGATGTTTAATTCTGAATTGCTTTTAATTACTGATATCTGTGTGATTAAATGGCTCAGACAGGAAAACCTAATCAGTCTTCAGTTCAGCATATATTTCATTTACATACAGTATTCATTTTGAACAATGAAAGTTACTTGACACCATCTATTACTGTGTTAAAAAGTAATCACCCCCTGACTAAAGGCAAAATTAGAGTTGAGCAGATTAAACAGCCAGTATCGCTCAATATCAGTCTCATCCAGTGAGAGAAATGCATTAAAGGAAGTCATTCATTAGGAATGAGCCAACACTGTCTTTGGGGTAATAAACGTACACTAGTTACAGACTTCACAATCTCATGATTTAAAGAGCAGCAGGGATCCCTCATTACAGCACTGCTTTAGTTGGATTGGGAATAATGAAGTGGATTTCAGTTCCTCAAACAAGCACGCAAAGAAGCATGAGTTTGATAACACCTTTATTACATTTGCATTACTATTTCATTACAACTTTAGTATCACTTTTGTTAAACCAAACATTAAAAAGCTTGTAAAAGAGGTAACTGTTGAGTTCCACACAGGAGGACTCTCACATAATCTGTTGTTTATTTTAAAGTTCAAAAGTTTGGAGGCACTGTAACAGTCTTGACCTGTCACAATAGTTGTCCTCTGGTATGTAAGGCTTAGACCTGACACTAGGGGGAGGTAGTGTGCTTATTGATCTAGGATATCAGTAAGGCAATGATAGAAGAAGTTAGATTGGTTTGAGGACAAACAGCATGGTGCTTGTGTGCCACTCTTAAGAGTCCAGACTGGGAATCTATGGGATTTTCTGCTCAGTCAGTGTAAGATTTGGTGTTTGTTTATGTTTTATTCAAGGTTATTTTTGGCCTCTGTGGATTAACTTATAGAGGGAATGCATTGACGTCACTTCCCGCCGGAACAACCCCCCTCAGCCTGACTGAGTGGCAAAAGACCTGCAGCGTGACTGGATTTAATAGGGGAAACTGCGAAAATGCGACTGAAAACGAACAATTTTATCAATTTAAACTAAATGTTGGACTCAATACAGTGTTCCTTACAACTTATTAAAGATCCAGTGATCCATGGATGTTGACATTCAGTCAGGAATCATGTTGCCTGACATTTATGTTTGCCTGATTTCGACGCCGGGGAAATAAAAGCAATATAGACGGTAAACATAAAGCAAATTTGCCTGTGAACGCTTTATATTTGCCACTCACTGTGAGAAACTGCAGGCACGTGACCGGACGGTGACGTCATGCGCATTCCCTCTATAGTATGATGATGATTTTTGTTTGTAGAAGGACTCTTTAGTCCTTACTGATATCCAGGATGATTGTTCATCAAAATAACTGTTTAACCTGAGGACACCCTACTGCTACCTCCTCGTTATCTTCTGGATTGGTGGACAATGAGAAAAGTCTAGTTTTTCTCATGGTTTATGATGAATTATATCGGACTGACGTTGCGTTTCCAGACTGTCATGCTCATAAGTACAGTGGAAAGGACTTTGATGCCCATCCAGATAAGAACTTTTATTCTGCTAGTGTTGTTGATATGTGACTTGTTCCTTCTATGTTGAAATGTTTGGACTCTGGTCATGATATGTGTGATTTCCTCTCATGTATTTATTGATGAATGTATCTCTTTACCTTTTTCTTATGTGAATAATACTCACCCTTGCATCTATTTTGTCTTACTCAGTATTTAGACTAACACAGAGCTTAGCTGGCTGCTCCCTCCCTAACAAACAATTTTGTGGCAATTAGTCTGAGTGTGCATACTAGACGATTTGTTACAGCACTATGGTATGTTTTTTTTTTTTTTTAGAATTGACTTGCTTTCCAGTCCAAATTGTCTAAATATACAGTACCTGTCAAATGTTTGGAAATTCAATTTCTGAATGATGCTGAAAATTCAGCTTTGATCACAGAAATAAATATTTTTTTTAAATACATTCAAATAGATAACAGTTATTTCCCTTTGTAATAATATTTCTGTTTTTTTACAAAAAAATGCATTCTTGGTAAGCAAATTATTTAATTTTTTTAAGGGATCGAAACTTTCTGACTCAAAAGTTATGAAAGACATTGTTAAAATAGTCGAAGTGACTACAGTGACACAATCTTAAGTTTATAAAGCGTCAAGAATACTTTTTGTGCACAAAAAAAAAAAAACTTTATTCAACTATTCATTTCCATCTCTGTTGGCTTCGCAAGATTTTACGTAGTGCAACTATACAAAGTTTCTTGGTTGTACGTCACACACGCATTACACACATGACCAGCGTCGGCCAATAGTGAGCCAACGTGTAATGTGCAACAGGGAAGCTTTGCGCAATATCACTACTTTGCACATGCGCAGTCCTTTAAGTTTTGGTTTTCAACTGATCAAGTGTTTACATGTTCTCTCGGTCAGATTACAAAAGGAGTAAACCACCCCTTTCAATCCGATCGAAATTCTAGTCGGATCGAGCTCTAATCGGATTCGATTAAGGTGTTTACATGACGGTTTTTTAGTCCAATTGAGCCGTCAATCAGATTATAAGGGTCTATGTAAACGCATCTACTGTCATGTGACCTACCAGCTTCAGTTGCATCACTTAATTGCCATTGACAAGTTCATCTTACGCACACTTCAGAATCTTGCTGAAAGTTAGTAAGTCATCTGGGTACTTTTTGCCCTCTGTTTAGTGAATACTGTAAATATGGAATTGTTTTCCCTACTATAGTAGGAATGCGATTTCTTATGCAGCCTGAGTAATTTTGTCTCATGCAAGCTCAGTTAACTGCTAACTCTTCTATCTAGCCTAGTTACATCTGGTTTGGTGGGTAAAGCTTATTCTGCTGCTGGTCAGGCTTCAGCATGTCTCCACACCATGTCATGGCTGCAGGGTAATCAGGCAGAAATTTTTGGAGAGTTAGATGAAGGTGTGGGAATTGGCCCGAATGCAGTTTGCGAACAGCGTACGGCGACATATTTGTCTCTGAGGGCCTCCAAAGAGGCGGCTAAATCCATTGGTCGTTCTCTGGCAGCCCTGATGGCTACTGAGATACATATCTGGCTAAATCTAAGCAACATTAAAGAAAAAGACAAACATTGTCTTATGGCTGCTCTAGTTTCGCCCTCTGGGCTTTTCGGCGACGCTGTTGGCGACATGGACAAACCACTTGCCAATTGTTCACAGCAGAATTGAATTTATCATTCATTTCATCAAATTGCAAATGTCTAAGTAAATTTCTCAATGTCTAAGTGCATCTTTGCAAATTTTTAAGTCCAGGTAGCCTACATTTAGCACAATTTCCATGTAAATAAATCTTTTTGATCTAAACAGATTGTTAATTTGTCTAATGGTTAGTCTAAATGATTGTTCGCTCCAAAATGTGTCTGCATCATTTCATTGTTTAAGTCATCACGTGCACAATAGAGGGAATGCGCGTGACGTCACCGTCCGATCACGTGCCTGCAGTTACTCATACACTCTAAAAAAAAGGTTCTTCAGGGGTTCTTTGCGGTGGTCATGGTGCTATATAGCACCACTAAGCCCAGTTTGGTTCTTCAGCGGTTCTTCGGTGGTTCTCTGGGGTGGTTAACATGCATCTATGGCACCTCTTATGGTTCTACATAGCACCATATGAAAAGGTAAGTGCTATATGGCACTTAAAGTGGTTCCCCTATGATTACAAGCCAATGAACCACTTTAGCACCATTTTTTTAGAGTGTAGTGAGTGGCAAAAAGACTGAGCAGCTGTATGTTTTCAGCGTGAATGCCGCAAAAAACAAACACAACACATATAAAGTGGGAAAGAGCTTTGCGATTGACTGTAAAACTAGATTTGACAAAAAAATTGGAGGTATATTTTTACAAATATCCATGGATCACTGGATCTTTAGTAAGTTGTAAGGAACACTATATTGAGTCCAACATTTAGTTTAAATTGATAAAATTGTTTGTTTTAGTCGCATTTTTGCAGTTTCCACTATTAAATCCAGTCACGCAGCAGTACGTTTTGTCCCTCAGTCAGGCTGAGGGGGTTGTTCCGGCGGAAAGTGATGTCAATGCATTCCCTCTATAGTCTGTTCAATTGTCAAAATTAGTCAAGAACATAACATATGAAATCCTGTGTAACATTTGATAAATTTATTACAGCAATTGACAGTCAGGTGAATCTAGAACTTGACTAACGAAGGAGGATATCAGATGACCAATCAAACAATATGTTTAGTTACCTGACAGGTGCTGTCCATAACTGTGAATGCTGCCAAACATGCATGTAAAGAGCTTGACCGTGCAGGACCAGTTGGCGGCAACTGGCCACGTGAATGAATAGGGGCAACTGCCTGCTGCTGGAGAAGGAGTAGTAAGGGTCCGTGGTGGTGGAATAGGGGAAAGGGTGAAATTTGGGCCAATTATAGACCTAGGAGGCAGGTCGCCGAGTGCAACCTAATGTGCCTCGCTCTATCATCCAAATGTGTTGGAAAGGACAGGACACTGTGCATAGAGCAAGAAATATATTTATTTACACATTTGCCTAATTCATTTAGTGTGTATGCGTGTGTGTAATAGGCCTACAGTAATATCTTACCTCAATGGGATGTTTTTACTAAAAATGACAAGAAAAACATTGGATTAAATAAACTATGGATGAGTTTCTACAGTATTGATGATACAGTAGTATTCCAGTCACTGAGCAGTGATGCATTTGAATTGTGGTAAAGTTACTATAAGTAAAGCAACAATCCAATTACATAGGTAACTCTTCTGTAAGGAATACATAAAAGTATACATTACAAACGAGTGTTGTCATTTGAATTGTATGTCTAGAATTGGACGACAACCTTGCACAGGTGGCATAGGAAAACTTCTCAATGAACAACAAGAATAAGAGATCTATAACATGGTGATGGCAAATAATACCATCACATTGAGACAGATCCGTGCTGCAATCCTGACAAGACAATGCCATATTCCAAAATGTCAACTCCATGAGCATCTCCACAATAGGCTGGATATTGAAGAAGCATCAGATGACAATGAAGCAAATTTACAGGGTTCCATTTGAGAGAAACTGTGATACAGTGAAAGAGCTGTGGTACCAGTATGTACATGTAAGTCAGTTGCGTGTTGTCCATCATTATAACCTTTTTACAATTAGGCAGTGGTTCCTAAACTTTTTTTTTGCTTTCAGTACCCACTTTACCTGATTTGTGTATCCAAGTATGACAGTATTTGATTTGTCTGACTTCCACATTTTGCCTAAAAACTGCATCCTATTGTATGATGCAATTATCATTACATTCCTTATTTTAGAAGAATATATAACATACAATGAGAAAAGTGGTCAAAGAGCTGCAATTAGTGCCTCCCATGTAAACACATCTAATTCTGTGGGTTTTACTTTGGTATTTCAGTAAGTCTAGACATTGATGAATTTCCCACTCCCCCTTTCTGTCTAATACCCCTGTAGTACCACTGCATAGGGGTCCATGTACCCAAGGTTTGGAACCACTGGAGATAGTGGCCAGTAATATTTGAACTTGTGGAGAACATAGAATATTCCAATGTAACTGTAGTGTATGACTCTTCTGTATGACTAATTTGATGTTTTCCTTTTATGCTATTGTAAAGAATAATGACATTGGAAGGAAACGAGACCCATCACATCCTTGTGTTTGTGGATGAAGCTGGCTTCAACCTGGCCAAGGGCCGAAGACATGGCCGTACATCTTATTGGCCACCTGGGCCACGGTGGATGTCCCAGGCCAGCAAGGGGGCAATATGACTATGTTTGCTGCCATATCTGAAAATAGTATGTCCACTCACATCCCCAGTCTTGGCCCATACAATACAGAGAAGCTCTTCATCTTTCTGGACCGCTTTCATTTTGATTTGATCCCTGAAAATGAGAGAAGTCTCATAGGGCCCACCACAATATGTCATTGTATCAGAGATGTATAAAGTACTAGAAACACGGACTTAAAGTAAAAAGTACAAGTGCTCTATCATAAAAGTGACTTGAGTAGAAGTTGAAGTGCTCTTTAAGCACCACACTTAAGTAGAAGTACTAAAGTATTCAACATTTTTTGTACTTAAGTATTGCAAGTATTTTTATATTAAAATTCAGTTCTACTTAAATGAGAAAGAAATTTTGTTTTGACACATAAGTGTACTGTTTTGGGAGAGGTATGAGCTTTTGCAGGTGAACTACGATGTTGTGCTGAACCATATCCAAGGGTGTGTTTCCCGAAAGCATCGTTAGCCAACTATGGTCGCAAGTTCCGTCGTTATCAGCATAGTTCAAACGAGTCAGTGTTTTCCCAAACCATCGTTCCAACGAACATTCGCAAACACCATCGCAAAGTTGTGTGGTTTGAATGATAGCTCTCAACCTGTGGTTAGAAGCATCATTTCTATATTGCATGACATTTGGAGGTAATAAATCCTTATCGTGAGCAAATTAAGCAAGCTGACATTCAGTACAACCGATGCCTTTTATGAATTTACGTCTTTTAGTTTGTCAAAAGTTTAAATTTGAAGATTTAATTTAATTTTTAAAGATCTAAGTTTGAAGAGTGTGCATGTGCGAACGTGCTCTACTATGTAAGAACAAGCCAATTACTGAGTCTGGTAATAAAGCAAAATAACTGAGAAAAATTAGAAATAGTCCTCAGATTACATGTTTGTAATTTATATTAAAAAATATAGCGTTAATTGGATCTCAAACAGTTTCATTAAAAGTAGTTATTACTCTACCACGTGCAAAACCAACGTGGTTGAATGATACTTTGCGACAAATGGGTTTCGGGAAACAGTCGTGACTAGCTAGTCGATTTTTTTCCAACGATGCATCGTACTATGGTAGTGAAGCAGCAAACTACGTCGTTGTACGGGAAACGCACCCCAGGGTATTTTGGCAAAAGCACCAAGAGTGTTGAGAATGTCTGGTCTGTTTTTTTTTTTTTAAAAGAGCCAAAGCAATAAAGAAGGATATTTGCCATTTTTGTGGAACTGACTCTTTATATTGGAAATGAATTTAGAGTTTGAGTGAACAGTTTTGGGAGAAAGAACGAGCTTTTGCAAGTGAGCTATAGTGTTGTGCTGAACTTTAAGACTGTTTTGCCCAATGATCTTAGAGTTTTGAGAATGTAATTTATGTTTCAAGTTTTTCAGTTTTTCATTTAGTAGTTCAGTTTTTCTGCATGCAAATTCCGCCATGTAAATAGCGAGTCCGCCATGGCGCGAGTGCAAGTGGCTTTTAAAAGGAATGTGACTCGGATGAGATGCATTGAATAAATTGACTAATGGATTGTGGATTTGATGATAACACAGGTGCTTTGCATGGATCCTGTTTCTTTTATTCCCAGGATAAATGGCACGTATACCAGTAGCTGACAAGCACCTTCATTGCTATGCAAAACCATGCTGTGAGGCCGGCTGGTCAGATTGTCTCTGTTTGTTATTTAGGAAAGCTGCTGACTGTCTATGCAAACCCATGAGTGAATACAGGTCAGACGCTGCCTACATTGTCCCTGCCTTTCATCAATTTGGTCCCATACCTCATAGAGCACCCTATGATGTGCACTCTCAGGTTCTCATATATACACTTAATCTTGCAATACAGTACTTGTCTGCACATTAGTCCTCAAGTACTTGAGTAGACATGCACAATATACAGTATATTTCAAAATATGTAAAAAATAAATAAATAATAATTAAGTAATTGACTCATTAGGACACAAGAATTGATAATTTTTCAGGTGTTATTTATTAAGGAACATCGTAAATATATGCCAGTCAAAAAACAAGACTTGGAACACCCACTGAAGACGGTTCCTTTAATTAAAGATGTTTAAAACGGGCCAGTAAATGAGCCACACTCTAAACTGGTTAAAAATCATCCTGCCAAAATTATTTGGCCTCGCTCATGAAATATTGACCTCTCCTACCTTTTACATTCAAGCACGGTCATTTGTGAATTTTGTGAATTTTGTTTGCTGACCCTTGTGTCTGTGCACAAATTGTGGCCGTCACAGTTAATTAAAGTAAAATGTGTAACGATGGCAAGTCTGCAAAGTCAGGTTTACCTACAACTGAGTTCTGCCAAGCGGCCTTTACGGCTCTCAGTGAGCTCAGTTACGGCAGTAAACAGTCTTTTTACATGGCACAGTACTTCAAAAAAGTTTTTGTTTACCCCTTGCTTTTCTCAGACAAAAACAGCACGATGTTAATTACACTTTACAAGCAAACACTACTGGCTTTTATGCATACAGAATATTCTATAATAAGCTTCATTTGGATCGAAAGAAGGTGTGAGATTTATCTGAATGTACTATATATGTAATATTTTCTCTTTCTTCTCTTTTCATTAAGAGAGAGGACAACAAAATCATCCTCACTGCTTGACGAATCCATTTTGTATTTTAGCATTTTCTCCGCAAAGGTTTAATAAATACGCATCGGACTCAGTGTGCAAGGTTTCTGTGCGTGACGAATTTTTTTCCGAAATTTCGTACTCAGTGTGCAATGGCCTTTAATGTGAAAAGTTTTCATTTCAATATGTAAACACATTTATTAACAAAAAAAGAGTAGAGCTGAACAAAGGAATGAAATGCGCCTTTTATCACAAGACATTTTCATTCCACTTTTTCCCATAAAATGCTTTGATGTCTCATTCAAGTCATACACTCGTACACTTTCACTTTGTGTCATATGAATTTTCCTCATTGCTGTTGCTACACGGGAATCATTATGATAAAAAGTTCTTTTTTTCAGATCTATAGAGATTAGAATGAGTTATATTCTCTTTGAGAGGAAATGAAGCTTTGCCATCACCTTTATTCAACTCTTTTTTTGTGTGTGTGTCAGATGTTGTGGTGTTTTATTCAGCTAATATTTTACATGAAGGAAAACTCTAGCCTTAAAGTAATAGTCTGGTCTGAGTCTTCAGTAACTATTTTACTTAGCTGTATCCTATTAACTGATGCATTCCTCTAATACCACTTTCTATAAGCCTTAAATGATATTTTCTTCATTTATTATTAATAATGATGATATACTACATACTTAAAAAGTCTGCTTTTAGTGAATGCTGACCTTTTTTTAAGTGGCGTGAAGCACAGCAGCTTACAAATTCCTCTAATGATCACAAGCCTAAACCACAAATCCAAACAAACTCTTGCTTAATGATTCAGTCCCTCCTTGATCCCAACCAAGTATTAGGCCCATCATTTCATATTAGCACAGAAATTATGTCAGAGTTTTCAGCCCTGCATTACATCCCCCATGTGCCCTTTAAATTGTGCAACTGGAAGCAGTACAGTGGATTTAAGAGGAACTGTTTGTTGTCCACACCTACTGTAGTTAGCTCCCAGTGGTGGCACACTTTAAGAAACATCTGTAAAAGTAGGGTCTAATGTGCTTTATATTATGAAGGAATTTTCCATATAGATTTTTCCACAAGAGTTACCTGTTTTTAATTTCACATTGCAATGTGCTGTGTTTTATAGGTTTAAACGAAATGTCCATATATGTAACGGAGAATCAATATTGTTGGAAGCACTTTTAGGCCATTTTTTTCCCAACTGATGAATAGTAACACTGACCGAAATCAGTCTTCACATTAACGCATGTTTAAGAAACACAATGGCAGCATGCACTTTGTCACCAAACGATTGCGTTTTGGCCATTCATCTCGACCATAAGAGCGTTTGGGTGGCTGAAAACGCAAACTTTTGAAAACGGGTTTCAAAGTGCAAATTTTTGCATCATGCACATCCATATTACCAATGTGATCTCATGAGAATACGTGTGTATTTGTACGTAATGTTTAGTTCTATCATACGTACATTTATTTACGTTTTATACACGCAGAAACGTATAATACAGACTTATTTACAGCACTAAAAAGTAAACCATTTACGTATTGACAGCACAAAAACGTAATTTATTTACGTATGAACAAATCTACCGATGTACAAAATTTGTACGTATCACTATTTATGTATATTAAAATCATAGCATTAACTATGCATTCACTCTATTGCATTCCACTGTCTTATTAATTATGTTTTCAGTCGCATTTATTAATATAATACTCATAAATATTAACATTTTGCTTGTTTCGCCTGCATGGTGAAAACATGAATACAGAAGAATACACTATAAAACCTTAAAACATACCTTCTTTACTCGTTTAACCATTTTGTAATATAGTTTATTTACCTTAAACACAACATAATTTCACAAAAGCCATCAATTTTATTAGTTTGATGTAATCCAAATCTTTAGAATCTATAGCCTACCTTGTTTTCAAGTAACAGCTCCTAATTCAGTCTTTTATTCAGTCGTGATCTTCATTTCCATTTCTTAGCAGCGACTGTACACGTCAAATACACTGTAAAAAATATAGTTGGTTGAACTTAAAAAATGAAGTAACCTGGTTGCCTTAATATTTTAAGTTGATTGAACTGGAAGAAGTGAGTTAATACAATGAAGGAGATTGATTTAATCTACAGAAACTCAAAATAATAAGTTATTTCAACTAAATTATTTAAGTTGATTTGACAAAAGAAAACATGTTGTGATAACAAATCTTATAACGTATATCTTATACGCGCTGATGAATTCAAATTAAAAATTGTGCCCTCAAGAAGCGCTACGTCATATTTTACGGCAGTGATATCAAACGTGCATTGGCTCTTCCCTGCTTTCGTCACAGATTACGACATGCCGTGTTTCAGTCGGTGACGGTGTAGTTCATTTGAATTGGAGAATCACACGCAGCTTAGCAGTGCGAACCGAAGCCGGATTAATATATTTTTTTTTATTTTTTTTTATAATGGACACTTTTGAAATAAGACATCCTTTATGATGTATGTGACCAACAAATGTGACCTCCGTTATTGTTCATTTTTGTGACTGGGCCTTTAGAATGCTAGTTCCCTACAGGCAACCAGGTAGCTCACTAGATTTTGGCTAACTTATATCCTCTCTGCCTGCTCACACTGCTCTCAGATCAAGGTTGAAAGCTCATCTGCAATCAAAATGAACAATACTTTTTTTGCAATGATGAACTTGAATAATGTCAGTGAGCCAAATGATGTATGTGTCTGCATGCCAGCCATGTTAGCATGTGAACATCTGTCTTATGGAACAGGAAATTCAGAATCATGAAAAGCTTGTGCCCAGCTGCTTCAGTTCACCTTCCACTCGACAGGAGAGCAAACAGAATTAGTCAAATCATGGTTGGCACTAATGAAGAAAAACACGGATCCTTTTCCTTTCCAGAGGCTAAGGCTAATCACTGTTAGCCAAGGCTTTCTGAGAACAAAGAGGCAACTTGGGTGTCACATTTCATTGAACCTCAACTACAGCAGAGAAAATCTAACTTGATGGTTCCTGGTCATTTCTGTGCAAGGAACTTATATTTAGCTTGTCCAGATTCCCCTTTCCATCCGCGAGATACAATGCAACAACAAACAAATCATGGTTGGTTGCGTCCATGGGTGAAAAAACAAGCTAATCCCAGAATAAAACAAGGCTTCATTGGAGACCCATCATGGCTGGCTTCTGCCTGTTCAATTTGGCCAGCCTGCAATGCTGTTAAACTCTAAACAAAATATTGAAGTAGGTAGTTTCCAGGGTCTGATCTTGAATTTAAGTCATTACCAGGCTCCAGCACAGCACTTTCATCAAAGTTCTATCAGGCTTCACCATGGAACATTTCAATGCGTATTGTCCCCGGACCCTGGGATGAGGGGAGCTACGCAGGGTTTTGTTTCCCATACACTCTTTGACTGGACCTCAATCATGGACTATGATTCCACACAATGGAGGTGTGTTATCTCTACTCAAATACTTAATATATGATGAACTTAACTGAATTGAGTATACTAACTTAATTAAATTGCACAAGTGGCAAATATTTTTGAGTGTACAATTATTTAATTTGCTATTTAAAGGGACACTGCGGAACTTTCTTGGCCACTAGATGGTGCTTGACCTGTAACTTTCATGTCTAGTGTCCCTAGAGGCCACAAGCGCCGCAACACTGTCGCAAATTAAAGTCAACAAACAGTTAACCGGTCAGCCTCCCGTGTCTTTAGATTGTGTATGCTTGCAGTGTTTGAGGCGGGCAGCCTTGCCGCGCTCGAATTCCCTTATAGCAGTCGGCTGAGAAGAGCGGGGTGAACCCCATGGAGCTTATCATGTCTGTGAGTGAATGTGGACGTGGGACAGTGGGCACATTCACTGCACTGAAAACATCGTCGGTCTGACTCTGAGCTGACTGTATGTGTGTTGGTTTATTTTTACAGAAACCGTGGGACATGTGGTGTGTAACGTTAGTGTTCACTATATTTAATGTAACGTTACATTTGACATGAGGCGATTTTATTAGTGCGAGCCCTGCACTGATGCTGGCTGTGTTTGTAATAAAATGCCCACAGCCCAGTGTTCATTTCTACACACACTCATAACACTATCGGCTGCGGCCGGAATACCAGAAAATACTACACTGCTTATATGAATTTATCTGGGTTACCTTGGAAACGGCATTTGTGTTCAGGCAAGCATCCGTATTGGTCGAAGCGCCAGCGAGCGAAGCGAAAGCTAGACCAATGTTAATCCTCGTCCTGGCTTTTAATGTGTCACTCTCTCCTTTTCTTTTTTAGTTTCCTCTGATAAAACCGCTGCCTTCTTACTTGTAGCTGTTGTTCGGCCATGACGAAAACATACAGACGGCAATCAAACGCGAGTTAAGCATTAATGTCAGAATCTGAGGAAGTTTGGGGTGGTGGGGAAGTGACGTATGCCGGAAATCGGTCGAATTTTGTAGTTCTTTTTGTGCTCGGCTTCCTACCTGAAACCCGAAGTTACAACGTGGTAGTAAAAGTGATTCAGACACCTTCAGGCTATGGCAGACATGTCATTGAACCTATTATAAGTCGATGTACCATCTCAATCGGTTTTGGTAATATATTATAAAGGTTGAAGAGTTCCACAGTGTGCCTTTAACTACCTACGATGCATCATTGGAGAATTAACTAGTTAGCAATTGGTTGTTTTAACAACAGGACTGTCAACATGACATCACATGAAGCTGGTGGAGTAATAACTTCTGCTAATTAATCGAATCAAGATTGCCATTAATGTCCGATTATTATGGTTAATTAATGCCTGTTTTTTTGTCTGTTACGATAGTCACTGTGTCAGATTACGCGATTTTGAATACTAAAATCTTGTCGTGTCGTGGACAATGCACAATGTCAGACAACACGTTGCTTCCTGACCAGTCATCGCATGCCATCTTTAACGCGCGTGATGTCAACGGAAAGCGAAACTAGCGAGTGACTTCCGGAAATGAACGTAAACAAACAATGGATGAAGCGGTGAGTGTTGTATTGGCTGTCCTGTGTTCAGAAAATGTAAAAAAGAAGAAAGAAAACCCGACAATGGACACGTTCCTGGATTGCTCGGCATTGCCTTTTCAGCGTGAGAAATACACGGTGTGGCGTGTGGACTGGTTGAATTGCGTATGTCTCACGGCCATTGCGTGAGACTTAACCCTGCTCGAAGAGGACAGTATGGGCTGTCAATCCTCCAAAGAGAACTTGAGGTAAACTATTGTTTTCTTATATATTTTTACTTTTAGTTTTAACGTTAGCACCATAGTCTCTCTTTCGTTTCGCCATTTTTGAAAGTTGTGTACAGAAAAGATGTGCTCCTATTGGTCAACCTCATACATGTGACGGAACCGTCGTGAACGACCATTAAAAAAATTAAACATGCTAGTCTTTGTGTCGTGATGTCGTGAAGCATCGCAGACGCGACGTAGGTTGTCTCCCACTATGACACACTATACGAGATGATACGATCGAATCTTGCGTCCCGACGCCCGTTGTCATTGCGAATCCCACGACACCCTACGTCAAACGGCTCATGCCAAAATCGGGCTAAAAACGTGTAATCTGAACCAGGCGATACACAAACAACGGAAAGCCGTTATTTATCTATTCATTTATTTTTCTATCACATAGATGCAGTATACGATTTTCTGAGAAATGCTGTTGAAAGTGGATCGTATGTTTTATTTTTATTTTTTATTTCAGAGTCAGATCGTAGCACCTGGGGGCATTCCATATACTTCACAAAAATAAATAAAAAACCCTGGTCTCTTGAATACATTACTGTGGTAGTGCTACTTCAACATGACTTTAATACTTTGTATAAACACATTTGCAGTCTGCCATCAACAGCTACAAGCCTCGAGACTTTAGATAAAGCTTGAAAATTGTTTCTCAACGATCAACAAAGTGTTTTTTAAAGAGCATGTAACCTTGTGGTCTCATCACAATCACTTGATACAAAGAGGTACACAGGGCAGCCTCCACAGGCTCTCCGGTTAAAGAAAGAGTGATGCTTCAATCAGAGAATCTTCCCAACAATGGTCTTACACACTGATTAAGGTGACTAGCTGTTAGTGCGGTTAATGCCCATGTTCCTGATTAATGACATGTTCTTGATTAATGACATGATTTTACTCGTGTTTACTTTAAAGCAGGTTCAGACTATAGATGAACCAAGGCCACTTGTGTGCATACTCATCTTTTGTGTGCCTATGGTCTCTGTTATGTGTAGCATCATGTTTTGATTTGAAACTAAATAAGGATCAAACTGCAGGAGTGTTCTGTTTCTCTGTTCCTTTCTCATGTTGCAACCCAGACATCCATCCATCTTCTTCCGCTTATCCGAGGCAGGTTCAAGGGGGCAGCTGTCTAAGCAGAGACGCCCAGACTTCCCTCTCCCTAGACTTAAGTCCTCCAGGGTCTAGGTCTTCCCCGGGGTCTCCTGGTGGGACATGCCTGGAACACCTCCCCAGGAAGGCTTCCAGGTGGCATCTGGAAGAAGTTGGCCAAGCCACCTTAGCTGGCTCCTCTCGATTGTTTAGGACCAATGCCTCTACTAAACATAACTTTGGAATGGCTGTCTCCATTTCAGCTATTGGTTGATCTAATGTGATTCACAGTTTGTCCCTCCAACATCATCAGAGAAGAGATACTGCAAGAGGGATGGGGAAGTTATTTTGAAGTTCCCCACCAAACCCAGAGTATGAGGGCACATTATGAATGAATGAATAAATACATTCATACATACATAAACAATGGATGGATGGATAAATAATTTAAAATAAACAGCAATATTCCATAAAAAAATCAGAATAGTGCATTTTATTATTTTAATAATATACAAGTTGGAAGAGAATGTCTTGATTTCAAGTTGCCTGAAAAAAATTCAAACCTCTGAAGTCTCAGCCTCTCTGGAATGTGCTACAGGGAATAAAACTGTATATTTACTCTGGTAAACAGTCACCTGTGAACCATTCTGTCTATGTTGGCAATAACACATATTGTAGATTTTTAAGTCCATCCTGTAAAAGGATGCTGGGAATGGGATTCTGCAAGTAAATACAGTCCTTCGAGGAGAAGGAATGGAAGCAATTACCTGTGTGGGAGTTCTTGGATGGTATCCGCCAGAGCCCCTGGGCATTAAAAAAGCATCATCCCTCATGTGGGAAGCAGGTCATAGAAAACTGCCCCTCTTATGGATCTTTCATAAGAAAAGATTTTACAATATTTTGTGTGTTAAAATTGTCAATCTAAATGCTTTGACACTCATTGACCTCATCGACCCAACATCAGTGCTGCATAATCAGTGATTTCATGTGATCTGCAGACAAAATCAATAGAGAAACGTATTTCTGTAAGCACCAGCAGAGATGTCACCAGCAGCACTGTTCAAGGAACCAACAAGGTTTCAAGGATTCTCCTTCATTTGAAAGTGAACATCAAGAACAGTAGATGGTAAATTTCTGTGTAAAAGGCAAAGCTGTTACAAAAAGCACAAAAAAACACTTTCTGGGAACAAATTAGCCCTACATTAAGGTCAGAAAATTGTTGTTTTATTTGATAGTAAAATTCTATGTGGGTTTAAGTTTGTCCACATTTTGGATGGATTGATTTTTTAAACTTTATTTAGACATTAAATCTGGGTAATTTGACAACCCACATAGAAAACGAACTTACCGCCCAACCAACCCTCCAACCTACCGATTGACTGACTGACCACACCAAGACTGGTTGCCCACTGAAGCAAAGCAGAGTTGAGTCTCGTCATTACCTGGATGTGAGATGATCTGAGAAATCTAGGTTGCTGCCGGAAGAGGTGTTGGTAAGGCCGGATGTTCACCCTGTGGTCTGTGTGGGTTCTAACATCCCACTATAGTGATGGGGACACTATAGTGTCAAAAAACATTGTCCTTTGGATGAGATGTTGAACCAAGGTTGTGACTCTCTGTGGCTCTCGATTGAAACGTTGAGTCAGGGATAGAGTACAGATGTACAGAGTGATCTATAGCAGCAGGATTTTAGGAGGGACAGGATACCTCTGGAGGCCTGGCAGTGATGGACTGGTCAGCGAAAGAGGAGACCCCCAGGGGAGGAGCAGCAGAGAAAGCAACCATGGCAGAGGGAGCTGGTGGATGGGAAGACTGAGGCAGAGCCAGACGAAGTAGAGACCAATTTGGATCAAGATGATCAGATGACTGAGGTGGAACTAGGGGCTTAGAAGGCCAAGGTGGAGCCGGTGGGAGTGAAGACAATGGTGTAGCTGGAGGGATAGAGGACCCTGGTGAAGCCCAAGCACAATCAAAGTCGGTAGTGCAGCTAAGGGGACTACAGACAAATGCAGAGCTGGAGGGACAGGGAGCATGGCAGAGCCAGAAGGATAGCAGACCAGAGTGGAGCCAAACGATCAAAGAGTTGAGGTGGAGTCATGGACTGGGTGGTTTCAAAGACCGCTGTGAGTCTGGGTGACCAGGAGACCATGGCCATGCCTGTTAAGCTGGAGAGCTGATGAGAGCCAGTGGATCAGCAGGATGTGGTTGAAGCCAGGGAACTAGACAAAACCAGTGGGGGAGGGAGGAGGAAGCATAGGACCGGCAGAGGAGGAATAACTGTTAGAGGTGGGTTTCATGGTGGGAAATAACTCTTAGGAGCAAAAGACAATGATTTTTTTTCTTATTTCAACAAGTAAGTTTCAAGTGGCACAGCTGCAGAAAACATAAAATTTGTGTAAATATTGAGAAAACAGTATACAATTATATACTTTTGTTATATCTGTTGTTGAAAGAGTGCAAATATTTACATTGTGAATGTCACCTTTTTAAGTAGTTTTACTAAACAAAAACGTTTGTATGGTTTTGAATAAGAATTGTTTATAAGGAATGATAGTTTTTTTTTTTTTTTTGTGACACAGCTAAACATGTTTTCTACTTTTATAAGATTTGTTAATGGTAATTTGGGGCCTAACTAGATTCTGTTTTTATTTGTTTTTCCTATGTGGAGTATTACATCAACAAGTCTAAATGACGACACATTAATTCTTCAGTTTCTCCGGCAATCGTTCCTTTACCAAACTGCAAGAAGTCAAGGACTGTGTAATGACAGCTATCATAAAACTGCACACACACACACATACATGCACGCACTCCCACACAGCACACACACACAAGTAATGTGTAAACATTTAGATTAGTTGCCTACCATCTCTGGTCAAGAGGAAACAGAAACAGATGGTGGGAACTTACTTTAGTATTCTACGGTTCCTAATTTCAATTTTCCAGTATTCCAAGGTGGCAGGTCTGTGCAGGCATTTCTTCCGCACCAGTGGACACGTACCATTAGGACTTCCTCAATTACTTAGTGACTAAAATGTTAATGTACTAATTTATCCTACGTTCGTTCATTCATGGTTATCTATTAATTTTGAAACAGTATTATAACGTGCTTCTGGATTCTAATTAATGTAATAATTGGTGGCTAAACTTAAAGTTTTCCAAAGGAAGCAAACAACTATTCACATGATGATCAATAAAATTATGATCCATATTTTTGTGCAACTGCTGGCGAGGTGTTGAAGTACATCTTTATTTTGTTTATGCTGGATCCAGCCAGCATTAAGTTGTTACAGTGACAGTAACCTAAACTGTCAAACACAAACTCTGATATACTTATGGCCATATTGCACAAAAAAGACAAATGAGTCTATTTATTGCCAACCATTAGGCTATTGGCAGCCAACACAGCAAAACACAACAAATGTGAAAGGCAGTCATCATTAAGTAGAGATTTTGGATGCAAGGTGTATTTTACATGTTTTATCCTTGTAGACAAGGGCTTTCCTCCAGCTGGTATGGTAGGAGAAGCATCATTTGTCATAACAGCGCCTCTGTATTCAGTTTCTCCATATGCTGCTTGGGTCCCTCCAGTACACAGCAGACAGGAGGGTAAATATAATTACCAACAGGCCCTCTGAAACAAGCTGTTTACATTACATGCCAAATACTCGTGTGCACATTTTAGTGTGAGGATGACCACAGGATTTTGCAAGCATCCGTTTTTTAAAGAGGTATCAGATCACACTGACTGTCAAAAACATTTCTCATTTTAATTAAGTACCCGCAATCCAGTAATAGTAGTATATTATATGCTGGCTATGTATGTGTGTATAGCCTATAATGGGAACAAAATGTCTCCACAAAGATGTCAATATCCAAAATAATTTGTGG
Source organism: Hybognathus amarus (assembly GCA_030378365.1). Lineage (NCBI taxonomy): Eukaryota > Metazoa > Chordata > Actinopteri > Cypriniformes > Leuciscidae > Hybognathus > Hybognathus amarus. The sequence goes on along the minus strand of JAQIUQ010003063.1, from coordinate 57,435 downwards.
TCCTCATGAGGAAAACAGCTTATAAGTAATGTTTTTTGAAAATGTAAAAATGCAAAAAGTTTTGTGTGATGAGTAGGGTTAGTGTAAGGGAAGAGAACATACAGTTTGTACAGTATAACAACCATTGTGTCTAAGGAGAGTCCCAACAAAAATTGCAACCCAGACGTTTGTGTGTGTGCGTGTGCACTTGTGTGTGTGTGTGTGTGTGTGTGTGAAATTTAATTTAATGTAATTCATGTATAATCAAATAATGTAGAACTTATGGTAATGTAAAAGAAGTACATTTATTTTTCGCATTAAGTTCCTGTATTTTGGCACTGTCTGGCAGCTTTAATTCCAGTCTGCATCTTTATTCAACATCTGTCTTACTAGATGGCTTGTGGCCCAGAGGACATAATGTGTGCTATAGCAGATGATGTTCCTTCGGGAGAAACATGTTACATTCTATGACGTCAATCCCAATGGGACATCTACTGCTAAGTGACCTATCCATTCAACATCCCTGTTGTACTTAGCCTTGAGAAGACATTTAAAGGTTTTCGCTCATTGGACCAGTGTTGCGTTTAACTTTATAACTAAGTAATGAATTACTGTAATTTAGTTACCTTTCCCTTGAAAAAACTAAGTAAGGGATTACATTTATTTATTTATTTACTTTTGATGTGATTTTATTGAATTCTGTAGAACAATTCCATAAATAATCAATAGTGGATTCAACATCAACATTTCACGTCTAATGTTTTTTTTTATGTTTTTTTTTATTTATTTTTTTATGTAACCTCCGTTTAAACACTTAGTAATTCATCTAATACAGTTGAAGTAGTAATTCGTATCTAGTAATTACATTTGTTTAGAGTAACTTACCCAGCCCTGCATTAGACAAACATTAGTCAACCTGATTAAACATAAGAATTCAAAACGATTAATCAATTCACAATTATTGGACATCTGTAATGGTGGCGGTTTCATATTAAATACTAATACTTAGTATTTTTGTAACAAAAAAATCATAACATTATTTAATACATATATTAATATATTGTGATAGATCTACACACAGCAAAGCGTGAGTAGAAAAATAGATGTAGAAACATTTTCAAAGAAAACACTTTAAATGAAGCATACAATTTTCATTATAGAAATTGGGGGGAAATGTGTGGGAACAATTTACACCGAAATTGCTAGTAAATTTCGCAAACAGTTGCAAAGAAATTGAAAGTAACATTCACATAAATGTGACATATTGAAGTAGAAACCTGTAATAGTATTAGAATGTAAAATGTACTCCAATAGTTTTATTTACAACTGAAAAATCTTTACAAAAACTTTACAAAAAGATTCCATTTAATAACATTAAAGGGGGGGTTGACTGCGATTTCACTTTTTTCATTTTAAATAGTGTGTAATGTTGCTGTTGGTGCATGAACAGTATCTGCAAAGTTGCAGCGCTTAAAGTTTAGTGTAAGCAGAGATATCGTCTTTTAAAAATCAGAAAGTATAATTGCCTTAAAAAACGACTCGATTGGGACTACAGCTAGGTTATGGTACGTCACTAACCTACACATTTGCATTAACCCTCCCTCCGGAATATGCAGGAAAGGGCATGCGTTCGAGTGAGTTGTGTTTACCCAGCTGTCAGGTCTTCTGTGCTCGAGCTTCCCACGGACGCTACTTCGTCAACAATGGATACAATTTATGTTTGATTATATTCCTGAAAGTGACGATCATAATCTAGCTCTCTGTGCTGCGCATTTTACGGAAGACAGCTTCCAGAATCTCCACGAATTCAACACCGGATTCAACAAGAAACTGTTACTAAAACATGAAGCAGTTCCAACTTTGAAACTAGAGGCAGCAGTTGTTGGGCCACAACCTGTAAGTAGGCTAAGACTTAATAATTTTAAATGTATTTGCATGTATAATTCCAGACGTAGCCTTGTGTTTTATTTTTATTTTTATTTTCAAATACCAGCGCTGGCTTATAGCAGCGGGCTAACGTTACTATGCTATTTTGTGTCTACGGCAAACGCGTACAAACATTATGGACCTGAATTTTGCTATGAGTACTAATGTTGTAAATGTATTTTTCATGTAGATATATTCTTTATGACGATTTGATCAAGAACGTAAACTTGCCAACGCTGTTTGTGTTTAACATTAGTAGCTAGTCAGTTGCTATCGCTGGCAGTCAGATGCTATTGTGTAAAACAAACGTGTATATGGTTAAAAAAATCTAGCAAATTATCATTCAGAAACGTTTATTAGAGACCCGTGTGTGGTGAGGTTCTGTTTGACTCGATTCATCGCGGCTTTCTCGGTCTGATTCTGCCTGAAACTGATACTGCAGTCTCGACATCATTATTTACGTGTATCCACCGTCTATGTTATCCACCTTTGGCATGCCCGTATCGCCCGTAAAGGTAATGGGCGTTAACCTTAGTTACCCAAGTATCAATTAATACCGTAATCAAAAGTACTAATCATTAATCTTAGTTAATGCATTAATTTTAATGGGACATTTTTTATGTGTAACATCATCCTTTCCAGTGTATTGACATGGATGCTTCATTGAGCACAACATCTTGAAAACATTGAAGATCAGGGGGTTTCTTGGGATTTGCAGATTACTTGGCCAGTGGCTGTGCAATAGTTAATTTGGTTGGCCTCTACTTATCGATTAGTATTTTGCAGTCAGTTTGGAGGAGATGAGATGATCTCCGGGGGTACTTTGGCAGATAGGTCTCAGATGAGTGCTCCGAGGTCTCGACTGCACTCAATGCAGTCAATCAGTTACATGCCCACTCTCACACGCTTCAGCTGATCCTATACTCATGTGAGATCTTCGAAAACAGAAACAAAAATGGCAATTTTCCATATTCCGTTTTCACTATAAATTAGGCTCTGTAATTAACATTTGTTGTCTTGACTAATATGCTACATGTACAGTATGTTATTAATAATTCTGTGTAATTCAACATTACATTTAAAGTTAATGTATTTTAAATGTTCTAAATAGCAGCTTCATGATTACAAATACATGACATACATTTTTAATCATATTTAATCAAATTGATTAAAGTTTTTAAGTTTACCGTAAATGCCAGCACACTTTAACCATATTTTTAAGAAAATAGAAGCAATTGTGCAATTGCACATAAAGTTATTATAATCACTGATGCTGTCTACACTGGACGCGTTCAGTTTCTGACATACTCCCGAGCTTGAGTCTGCTGACAACAGGGTAAAATGAAGTTTGTACCCATTTAAAAGAAATCCAGATTTCATTTATAAGGCAAAAGCAATTCAATACTCATCAAAAATAGATTTACATTTAGTTTAAACCAACTGATTTTAGTGGATGTAAGAAGTCAGCTTTCCTCAAGTTCACACAGCCATCAGTAACACAGGTGTAGTTCATCACATTATAACTATGAACATAGTCCACTAATATTTGACAACCTAAAAGTTTCCCACATAATTTGGTCTTAATTATGAACAATATATCTATTGAAAGAGTGAAGGAGAATGTGAGGTAATGCAATTAGGCTTTTAGTTAAAAAGAAAAAAAAACATCAAGTCAATCCCTAAGCAGCTGCAGAGGGAGAAAAGAGTTTTCCTTCTTATTGCTGTGGCTCTAGGCAGATTGTAATTACAATAAGCCTGGTAAAATTGTCTTATTGATTTGCATGAGGATTCTCTCTAACAAAATCACTCAGAAGAAAGGCACCTAAAAATAAAACAAGGAATATTTATTTCTGTACATTAGGGGTGTAACAATACCCTCATGTCACGATTCGATACATATCTCGATACTGAACTCACAATACGATATTATTGCTATACTCCAATTTACATCTGGTAAATTGTTAACAAAAAATGTACTGTAGATTAAAATGCTAATTTTGATATTGCATTGTCAGTTTAAATTAATAGGTTTGGACTTGGTGCTTGTAACCCAAGGACAATGGTGACACCAGAATAAAAATAAAAACTGAAATGGCACTCTTCATGTGATAGATTAATTACATTTTTTTAACCCCCATTTCTTGAATTGTGTGATCATTCATGCATTGGATTTTAGGGGTTCCAAATATCGTAGCGCTTAAGAACCTTTAAAGGCTACCTTTTCCGGCAACATATCCTTTTCTCTGAGCTCTATTTCCTATTTCGTGTTTGCTGCTGCGACACCACCCTTCTAAAAGAGCAGCGATACACCTTTTTCAAGATGCCTCAAACTTCCTGTGGCTCGTGCAGAGCCTCGCTCAGCGTTGGAGACTGCCATTTGATCTGCACTGTCTACCTGGGCCAGACCACGCAGCCCTCACTCTTCGCCGGGAGCGTCCACTACGAAGAACTCCCAATGTCGACCCTGTGGGCTCGAATGAAGATTTTCAACAGCGAAGCTGTCACTCCCACCCTCTGCTGGACTGCAAAATGACAGAGACTGTCTGATGTGAGGAAAGAGATGCCGAGGTGACAGCTGCTCTATCCTGGCCTTTCTGCTGGAACTCTACGTGAGACTCCACTCACATGTCTCCTTGACGCTCTCCCCAAGTGGACGGCACTGCCAAGAACAAAACTGGGCAGGGGACACCCAGACAAACTGTCCAGGGACATTATTCCCCCGAGGGAATGGTCCCAGCACCCCCAAACAGTCCAGTCGCGATGGCGCCTTTTTCAGCAAAGCAGAAGTCAAACTCTTTGCATCAAAAGACAGCGCTCACTGTTATCATATCCCTTTGAGCCATTAGATTCAGTGGATCTAAAGTACCTATCACTCAAAACCGCTTTTTTCTGACTGCTCTATCATCAGTCAAACGTATGCGGGACTTACAAACGCTGTCGGTCAGCGCTGCGTGTCTTGAGTTCGTACCGAATGACTCTAAAGTCATCCTCAAACCTGGACATGGCTACGTCCCTAAAGTAATTAAAACTGGGCCGGCAGTGGCACAATGGTTCATGTAGGTGGTCTACAAACCAGAAGGTTAGTGGTTCAATCCCCAGTTCTACCTGACCAAGTGTCAAGGTGTCCATGAGCAAGACACCTAACCCCAGCTGCTCCCGACGAGCTGGATGGCCTTGCATGGCTGACACTGCCGTCGGTGTGTGAATGGGTGAAAGTGAGGCAAAATGCAAAGCGCTTTGGTGGCCATTGGGTCTGTGATTTACCATTTTTACCATTTCACTCTGTTCAGAGTGCAGGTCATTTCTCTATTGGCTCTGCCAGCATCCAATAGCGAGAGCGATGTTAATCTCCTCTGCCCAGTCAGGACACTGAGGGCATACATTACGCGCTCCACCCCTTTCAGGCGCTTGGAGCAGATTTTCGTTTTGTTTGGTGGATGCACCAAAGGTCTCGCCGCAAAGCCAGACAAAGCAAACAAAGCCAGTCCAGATGGATAGTGGATGCTGTCCGCAGCTGCCTATGGTTCGACAAGTCTGCAATGCCCTTTGGCTAATTCCACTAGAGGCATGGCCTCATCGTGGGAATGGTCCAGCGGAATTTCTATTCATGATGTGTGGCAGCGGGCTGGGCCTCCCTGTCCACCTTTGTTAGGTTCTATAACCTGGAAGTTCCCACCTTGCAGGCTAAACTTCTGTCAGTTTGAGTGAGATGAATGTTCTGTCCAGATTTGCTTGTGTGCAGGCTACTCTCACGTGACTTAGCTCTCCTGGTTGAGCTGCACTATGTGGGTTAATATGCCTTGTGCTTATACGGACCGGTGGCGCCACTCTGTATTCCTTGTGAGTGCTTATGTACTTGTGTTGGCCCATGTTGCTGTCCGCCTTATTCCCTGTTTATCTAGGATTCCCTGGGACTCATGAAGTGGATGCTTGGCACGCACACCATTGACAAAGGGTTTCCTTAGCATTAGGGGGCTTCTGTTCGAATGACTGCATCCTCAGATTCAGATAAGGTCATGGTGAGCTTTGCTTTGCTTTTCTAATGTCTCTCAGACATGTCTCTTTCTACAGTCTTTCTTCAAATCTCCTTCTTGCTCACTTTCTCTCCTTCCTCATCATAAGTGGACACACCACCTACTGCTGATTGGCTACAAGTGTGCTGTGCTGCTTGCCCGATCCACTTTCAAAGGCATTTCTCAGTAAATCTCTTACTGCACTTGTGATGTGTGTTTCCCCATGACAAGATATGATGTGTGTGAGAATGCGTATGTTGTGGACAGTGTGAGCAAATGCAAGGTGATGAAGAGGTCAGCTCTGAAATATCTGTCTGCAGTCCAAATACGTCTTGTACTTCACAAGTGAATTATCACAGAGCACCAGTGGATTTACGTAAAATACACTTCAAGTAGAACCACAGCCTGAAGAAAGCTGCTGGTAAAAAAATACCAGAAAATACTACAGGAAATCACATGCATGTTTAAATGAGCACAGATTGCTATTCAAACACTTTAATCTCTTGCCGAAACCCCATATTGTATAATTTATTTTAATTTATTCACTTGAATCACACTCCTCTGACCTAAATAACAAATTAAACATCATGATATAAACCTGAATTCTGATGCATTTGTTTTTTCACCCTCAGGCCTGACCAGAAGCATCAATAATCTGTAATGAAACATAAGAGTTCCCTTTGCTTCAGCAACATACTGAACAGTTTATCGGTCTTTCCAGGCATCTGGCACAACCTGTTGGGCATAAATTCATATGAAGATGACTGATTTTCAGTTTAGTTTCACATAGAACACCCATGGCACTAATGCTAATCATATTTTATTGATCTACCAGGCAATCTCATTATCTTCAGTAATTATTCTAATGGCCGTTTAGCCATCACCAGCTGGCTATGCAAAGATGAAAATGGCACTTTCTTTCATAGCTTTAGACAAATGAATAAGCATTTTTAATTATACACTGTAACTGTATATTTCGAAAGTTGTTTCCAGTCAATGACTATATTGTATCTAATCGATCTACAACTTCATGTGCCATGAACATTCATTATCAATTACAGTATTTTCATTCCCCAGCATCTTGAACATTGCACAATTGTTGTATGATGATTCTCAGTCATTTGGACACCTTGTATTTTTAGAGCGTCTGATTTTGCATTTATTGCAGGCATTATGTATCCAAGTGGCTCCATCAGTTCTAGAATGGTATGAATTCCAGAGCATTTAACATCATCATGCAACTTGCCGTCATAAGACTGTGGGAGTCACCTCCCATGGCCTTCTCCGCCTCCTCTCAGTCACTTGCAGCGGGTCCTATCAACAGTTCCCCTGCAGTTTTGTCTCAATTTACACAATAATTGCTTCTCACATCATCAGGGACATGACTCCCATGGAGATTTGCTACTGCTGACGTTGTGGGTGTGATGAAGATTTACGATGGTACTCGTTAATCTCCATCACTCCACAACCAATGATGGCTATATATATATATATATATATATATATATATATGTATTGAGCTGTCAGTTAAACGCGTTATTAACGGCGTTAACGCAAACCCATTTTAGCGCGCGTTACTTTATCTGCTGCGCGATTAACGTGTGGCCGCCGATTAAGGGGTGGCCCCTTTTTGTCCTAGCAAACTTTGTAGTTTTTTCACATACTTTTGCAACAGGACGCGGCATGCGTCCCTGATCCCATTTCAGCGTCTCGCGCTCGCTCATCCACTCAATGTCCGGCTGCAAGCCCAAACGAGTGTGTGCGCGTGCCTGATGTTTTGTTTCCGGTCTAAGCTAGATCCGCTTGCGCTTTGGTCGAAGAAGCAATCGAAACGTCCTCCGCACGGCGCAAGCAATTGGAATGAATGGGTTTCAGATCGCTGCGCCGAGGACGTTTTCGTGCCGCACACACTCGTTTCAGCTTGCGAGCCGGCCAAATAGTAACGTTATGTTTTGAGTGGATGACCGAGCGCTGAGACGCCGAAATGGATGCCAATGAGATTCTGAATGTAAAGTTTACTTTTAAAAAGTTGCCAAATTGTCCCATTGACAAGACCAAAGCGATCTGTATGTTTTGTCATTATGAACTGAGCTATCCATATCATTGGCCACACGTCCAGCCCTGAAACACCACTTGATGATGGCCAAGCAAACACACACACAAACACAGATGATGCAAATTCTCCACCCCTCGTCAATATCAGGACCTCGTCAGTATTTCTTTCACCCTTTTATTGATGGACAGTGTTGCATTGTGTGAGAGATTATTTAGGCTATATATGTTAGAGTGAAATTGAACACTATTCCAATGTTATTTTCAATAATAATAATTAAAAAAAAAAAAACATTTGCACTAAACAAGCCAATCCACTTTTCCATGTTGATAAGAGCATTAAAATGAGAAAAAATGTAACAAAAAGAAATCAAAAGACATTAAGAATAGATAAAAATGTGCGATTAATCGCGAGTTAACTATGACATTAATGCGATTAATCGCGATTAAATATTTTAATCGTTTGACAGCACTAATATATATATATATATATATATATATATATATATATATATACACATATATATATATATATAGAGTTTAGCCCCTTTTTTGTTCGAAATTAGCCCCTATACCTGCAGTCACTATTTCCTACATTACTCCACTTATATAGTCGACTTGAAAGATTGAATGAGAAAGTTTGGACACTGAGTGTGCCGGAAGGGATGCCTCTTTCGCATAGTTTGTTTAATAATCATTTGAAACTTAAACTGTCAGCTTCAGTAGAAATGATAGCATGTTTTTTTTCACATCTCGTTTCTAAGAAGTGCAAATTCTTTGTCCTGTGTATTGTGCTAAGTCAACGTTGACACCATTATACATTTGAGACGAGCCTCGTTGTGAGGGATAGAGGTATAGTCAATACAAAAAAACCCTGAGTTCTGAAAATTACAGAACCTTGTACAATATGACTTATTGAACAAACTATCGGTCCCTTGTGGCCTCATTTGTTTACACGTCAAATAAAATATGGCATCTACTCTGGCTAATGACAGCCAATTACTTTGCCTCTGATTTGGTTATCAGTGTTTCTGTTTACATTAGCAAAAACAGAACGATCAATTGAAAGCTAAATGTGTATGTGGTTATCTAGTTGTTAGCAGCAGCATATTGATTGCTAAGGGATGAAAATGTGGTGGAAGACTCTACAATACAGTTTCATTTGTTAACATGAGCATTTCAACTAACATGAACAAATGATGTACATTATTTCTACAGCATAATTTCAACATTTACTAATATATTTTGAAAAGAAAGTTAACAATAGTGCACTACACTGCACTACACGACACAAAGTTAACAACTGTGAACTAACATGAACATTTTTACTAACTAAAGTTCAATTTGTGAGTCCATGCAGCTCTTGGGAAATACGGCACTGACATTGACACTGATTGAGGGGTTTGCATTTGCAATAGAGATATTTTCTTATTTAATTTTTACAACATGGATGTGTGTAGCCACCGCCGCGCTGGACTATATTGCGTATTGAGCTGCAGAACTGTAGGAGGCTGTTATGTAACGTTACAGCTTTTTTTCGCGCTCTTGTCTGCGCCAGTTTCAATATATGTTTCAGAAATGATATTTTTTCTGCTCGTCCGGCACTTTGCTACAACACAGCATTGTTTCGGTAGCGACTTGCAGCATGTCTCCTCTAACAACCACTGACGTTTACATTTTATGTGGCGTGAGAAGCTCGCATACCACCCGAAATCCGAATTGTTCAGACTGAGGCATTTATCCTGGTATTTGAATAGGATTTCAAACCACATATGGATATAGCTTGAAATGGATTTCATGTGCTTTTTTCATTACGCTCTCTCCCTGCTTGGTAAGTCCTTCTCTATAAGATTTCGCACCTACCAAGGGTTTTTTTCTGTGTTCAGTAAGTAGTGATGTATGTCTCGAGACCGGTCTCGAGACCACTTTTACGTGGTCTCTGGTCTTGTCACGGTCTTGACGGTCTTTGGTCTTGTCTTGGTCTCGGACCTCTCGGTCTTGTCTAGGTCTCGCTGTCTCAGACCGACATAGTGTTCAGGGGATTTAGCAATACAATACTACAATATCCACGACGATATCCGCAACAGATTGAGGCGCGCGTCCGAGTGAAGACACGGTGTGCGCGAGCCACACGAGAAAACACTGATCACAGCGGCAACGAGCACTTTGATCACTTGATTTAAAAAACACATATCATGTACAGTTATTGATGTATTAATATTTAGTAAAACACATATCAGTGACATGATAGGTTTTAACTTCATTACCGCACAACTGACAGATGACTTTGAACGCAGAGCCAACGGTATGTGCGTGTGTGTGTTGTAACCATAGGGACAAAACCACCAACTTTCGGTTCCTGCACTTAAGCTTATAATTTTGTTTTTAAAAATATTTATGTATTTAAAAGTTGCAGAATTGATTCATTTGGAGACTTTCGAAATCAGCAGAGATAGACAGGCAATGCAAAACAAAATCTTACAAGTTATTGCTTAGCTTCAACAACACTAGTCTGTTTTTTGGTCTCGAGTCTTGGTCTCGACTTGGTCTGTCTTGGTCTTGGTCTTGTCTTGGTCTCGATACCCTCTGGTCTTGGTAGTGTCTTGGTCTCGGTTTTAGGCGGTCTTGACTACAAGTCTATTCAGTAGTACATGAACAGTGCAGTCCATGCTGTTGTTTACATCCGAGTGCCTCCCTAATGGTCGCTCATCCGGCTTACTGCCCAGAATGTAACGTCGTTGAAACCCTCTATTGTGGTGTGCTTTCGTGGTCATGTTTCCATGGTGACTCGTCATTGCTTGTCATGTGACACAGCGCAACCACACAGCGCTCTCTCTATGTGCTCAGCTCCCACTCGCTCCCATGTAATTTGAACTGAACCGATATACCGGCGGGCCAGCTCTAAAAATAAATAAATGTTTTCATGTGGGCCAAAGATAATTCATTTGCGGGCCAATTGTGGCCCGCGGGCCTCGAGTTTGACACATATGCATTAACTAGATGCATGAGACCCTATACTGTGTATATATGTGTATATATGTGTATATATGTGTATATATATATATATATGTGTGTATATATATATATATATATATATATATATATGCATATGTATATATATATATATATATATATATATGTATATATATATATATATGTATGTATATATATATATATATATATATATATATATATATATATATATATATATATATATATATATATATGTATGTATATATATATATATATGTATGTTTATTTTATTTTTTTGCTGAAGTTATATGTATTTTAGACAGGTAATAGTATGGAGAGTACATTTATAGTGAGGAAAGATTTAATTCCTTTAGCTTACTTGTTTTCCCAGATTAATTAGTGAGCCAACCATTAGGGAAATTAAGGATAAATTTGCTCTTCACTATAGTCTTCAGTTAATGACATGATTCCTAACTTCATTGCTCTGACGTTGAGAAAATAAACAAGGTCCCTGCGGTTGGAAAATCCATCAGTCTGAGCTCTTGACTGATGTAATCATTTCATAAAGTGCAATTATGTCTGTGATGGAGTGTAGGATTGGAGTCTGGGAAATGAAGCCTCCTTAACAAACATTTCTATGAGGATGAGTAGCTTATGAGATGAATTCATCACTCTCGCTGAGACCTGGACAGACACACTGAAATATTTCTGTCATACTGAGAGACCAGCCCACACGTCCAAAGGTCATTCGAAATATATAGTCACTTCTCGACTATGAGGACAAAACACCAAGGTTCTGTTTGTCTACATAGAGGTAGATGGCTCTGAGAGGTAATAGAGGTAGACAGCCGTGATGAACTAACCCACGTTGGCAGAGGTGCAGTTCGGTCCCTGAAAACAAGGACAAGACTCCTGGGACATAATATAATTTGGTTTGCATTTATTAATTGTTTGTAACCACTGAAGCAGTCTGCATTACAGCAGGAATATGTAATGATGAGACAAAACATTATGACCACCTGCCTAATATGTAGAACTGCCCCCTATTTGTCGACTAAATTTTAGTCTCCGAAGAAAAAAACTCCATGGGAAGTGGCGAAATCATGCAGTCTGTGATGGATGGATTGTTGATATTACCTTGTGGCAATCACAGTGTGCCGGGCAGGAATTCCAAATTTCCACCTATCATCTATCAACCTCAAATATGGCTCAAACATGTAATTATAAGCAACTTTACTTGGCTGCCTCAACCGTACTCAACCGTTAACCTATAAAAATGTACGCTATTATTAGGCACACATCCAAGTATTCACTCCATGAGGAAGCTAAAGTATTAGTAAATATTTTTTATAAAAAGCTTGAAATGTCTACTTTTAAATGAAAGAATTTGAAAACAAAATGTGTAAATCCATATGAAAGTGGCATTTCTTTTAAAAGGTGTGTCCACTATATGAAGATGGTGAGTCAGCATCATCAACTTCATCTTTGCAGCCAACACTGACTCAGAAAACTCAAAAATTATTTCCTTGCTATTTTTTTCCAGACACATTCATAATTAGGGATGGGAATTGATAAGATTTTATCGATATCAATGCCACTAACGATTCTGCTTATCTGATCCGATTCTTTAACGATTCTCTTATCGATTCCTGACAGCACTGTGAGGGAAAAAGTAGTCATATGCTTTTTCAGGGGGGAAACAAGTGGTTTTATTTGTTTTAAACCTTACACTTGACTAAGCAAACAGTACTTTTTATGTTATCTATGTAATAAATGGAACCTTATTAAAAAGTTTTACGATTAGTTATTCAACGATTATAAGTCCCGTGAGTTCAGAGTTGGAAAGATCTAACCATTCATTAAAACGAATTCGGTTCAAATGAGTCATAAGTTCGCGAATTGAACGTGTCATCATCGGATGTGTGCGCGTTGTGTGATTATCCCGGCGGTAGGGACATCCCACAGGATGTGTGTCATCAAAGAAAACATTTCATTCCTGGATCATTTTTTTCCGTTTATTTGAAGTGTGGTTTATGTCAGCTGAATGTGCTGAACGCTTTTCAGAGAAGATAAGGCAACGTAGGCTTATTTTAGCACAATTCACGGTCAGCGGTAATTCTGGAAAAACAAATCTCCGAATGCCCCACATGAAACTTCAGTCTCCTGTTCTACCATCGTTTCAATTATGTTGATTAATATGTGCGAGGGAGAGAGAGAGCAAGACCACGCTTAGTTTTGAGACGGTGAAGCCTGAGAGAGAGTGCGCACGCACGACTCGGGGCGCTCTCTGCTCGTTCAGTTTAACATGCGCGCTGTCACAAGCGCAGCGGTTCATCACTACAGAGAGAGACAGTTTTACTCACCGATCAAATAAGCTTTGGCGGAACAAAAATTCGCTTGGGACAGTTGTGAAAAAAATACAACAGGGACAGTTGTGAAAAAAATACAACAGGGACAGTTGTGAGTTCACGGTCTGTAGCCTACATACTATGGTTGAGTCAGAGCAGGAGCATCGATAAGAGGAATCGTTAACGTCGAGGGCATACAATATTCGATGGATCGTAAAACTTAGAACCGGTTCTCAGTTCCCATCCATATTCATAATTCTTACTTTTTTCCAGTACTTAGTGGCAAGACTGTGTGTGCGCTTGACCTAAGAATAGGCTATATATTCCAACCAATAAATATATATATATATATATATATATTAGTGCTGTCAAACGATTAAAATATTTAATCGCGATTAATCGCATTAATGTCATAGTTAACTTGCGATTAATCGCACATTTTTATCTATTCTTAATGTATTTTGATTTCTTTTTGTCACATTTTTTTCTCATTTTAATGCTCTTATCAACATGGAAAAGTGGATTGGCTTGTTTAGTGCAAATGTTTTTTTTTATTATTATTATTGAAAATAACATTGGAATAGTGTTCAATTTCACTCTAACATATATAGCCTAAATAATCTCTCATACAATGTAACACTGTCCATCAATAAAAGGGTCAAAGAAATACTGACGAGGTCCTGATATTGACGAGGGGTGGAGAATTTGCATCATCTGTGTTTGTGTGTGTGTTTGCTTGGCCATCATCAAGTGGTGTTTCAGGCTGGATGTGCTGCGATGATGATAGCTCAGTTCATAATGACAAAACATACAGATCGCTTTGGTCTTGTCAATGGGACAATTTGGCAACTTTTTAAAAGTAAACTTTACATTCAGAATCTCATTGGCATCCATTTCGGCGTCTCGCGCTCGTCATCCACTCAAAACATAACGTTACTATTTGGCCGGCTCGCAAGCTGAAACGAGTGTGTGGACAAAACGTCCTCGCGCTGCGCTCTGAAACCCAGTCATTCAATTGCTTGCGCCGCGCGAGGACGTTTCGTTGCTTCTTCGACCAAAGCGCAAGCGGATCTAGCTAGACCGGAAACAAAACATCAGGCACGCCGCACACACTCGTTCGGGCTTGCGAGCCGGCTTTGAGTGGATGAACGAGCGCGAGACGCTGAATGGACCAGGACGCATGCCGCGTCCTGTTGCAAAAGTATGTGAAAAAACTACAAAGTTTGCTAGGACAAAAAGACCGTTAATCGTGCGATAAAAAAATTAACGCCGTTAAAATGGGTTTGCGTTAACGCCGTTAATAACGCGTTTAACTGACAGCTCTAATATATATATATAAATGTGTGATTAGGTGACTATGGCTGATGACTGAATGAATGACTACTAGTCGACAAGAAAAATCCTTAGTCAGGTAGGCCTGCTAATATGTTTGTCCTCCACGTGCTGTAAAAACTGCACCGACCCGCTGAGGCATGTACTCAACAAGACTTTTTTTTATTAATTTGCTGCTATTATAAGCAGTTGAGTGAACAACACAGGTTTACTGTGCATGTGTCACATAAGGTGGACTTCTGCTGCTTGCAAACCGACTCTTTTAAGGAGACAGTGGATTTTTAAATGTGTTGCTCTGATTCCAGCCTGGTCTCATTGTTTATACGTAGGTATTTTATGTTTTTTTTTGCAAAGATAGAAAACATACTTTTTAGTACGTTTGGATAGATGCTGAAATGTATAATGTGGGCGTATCTGCAACATTTAAACGTAACATTATTATGTTTTTACTGCTACAAAACGTTAACTATATATGTATATATTCTTTATCGTAAATTAATAATCAATTAAAATGTTAATCCAGCATCGGTTCGCAGTTTCGCACCATTTCAAATGAACTAACCCTCACTGACTCCTTCATGTCGCAATCTGTGACGAAGCAGGGAAGAGCCATAGGGAAGAGCCAATGAACGTTTGATATCACTGCCGTGAAACATGACGTAACGCTTCTCAAGGGTGCAATTTTTGAATTTGAATTCATCAGTGCGTGATTTGACGTGTACTGTCGCTGTGGTCGCTGGATAAAAAGCTGAATTAGGAGTTGTTTCTTGCAAACAACGTAGGCTATGGGTTCTAAAGAACACCATGCAGGCGAAACAAGCAAAATGTTAATATTTATGAGTATTATATTAATAAATGCGACTGAAAACGTAATTAATAAGACAGTTGAATGCAATAGAGTCGAAACATATTGTTGCGATTTTAAGAAATAGTGATACGTACAAATGTATACGTCTGTGGATTTGTTATAAATGTATACGTAAATAAATTACGTTTTTGTGCTGTCAATACGTAAATATTTTACGTTTTAGTACTGTAAATACGTCAGTATTATACATTTCTGCGCGTATAAAACGTAATTAAATGTACGTATGATAGAACTACACTTTACGTCCAAATACATACGTATTCTCATGAGATCACGTTTGCTGATTCCATGCGGCAATGCTCGAATGCACTGCAGGCTCACTCTCGCTCGTCTCCAAGTCCAACTTGAATGCATTACAATAAGCTGAAAAGCATGCGCAGATACTTTACTTCCTGAACAAGTATGCGCCTGAATTCGTGTTGCTTTTCACATCCACGCGAACCGCAGCACGGTTCGGAAGCAACCGAGCTCAGACCACCTCCTCCAGGTAGTCTCGGATTCGGTACCCCAGTGCGCACCCGTGTCCCATGACAGCATTCACATTAGCGATTTTTAGAGCAAACCCTGCCCTGTTCCGAACTAAACTGTCAGTGTGAAAGCCCCCTCAGGCCATGTCCACACTAATACGTTTTCGTTTGAAAAAGTATATTTTTCTCTCCGTTTTGGCCTTCCGTCCACACTGAGATGTCGTTTTAAGTCAACGGAAATGTTTCTTTTGGAAAACGCTCTCCAAAGAGGATAAATTTGAAAACGCCGTTTTCGCGTTGTAGTGTGGACAGTGAAACCTGAGGTATTTCAAAACGATGATATAAGTTTAGTCATGTGATACATGTAGTACCAATAGATATTCATGTTTATCAGATATTGTGCCTGTTATGTGTTATCAACGCATTCTCATCCTTTATCGTCATATAGAATGCTATATGACAAAACGGCGCTATACTATGCACATGGCATCCGTTATCGTTAATATAACACGCGCTGTGATGGTTAGGTTTAGGTGTGGGGTAGGGTAGGGTAGTCCCATATTACGCTAAAGGATTTATTGGATTTATTACGCCTTGAGTTCACGTGTTATATTAACAATAAAGGGTGCCATGTGCGTAGTATAGCACCGTTTTTTTCATATAGCGTTCTATATGACGATAAAGGATGAGAACGGGCTTGTGTTATTCATTTTTACACTGTTGCTAAAATATGTTACTTTCTATGTTACTTAATATGTGCTATTCTTCATAGCACAGTACAGCAAAGATGACAGATAATGTACTCACATTTGCTGTCCTGCAGCAAAACAGGAGAGCAGTTGCGTTTTAGACCAAACATATGGTGACTGAATGCGACCTGGACGCATCAGTGATGGTGAGATATTTTGCTAAATAAAATTATGCTGTTATTGTGCGATAACATTATTATTTATTTTCCCATCTGTATCATCTTAGTGAGCTTTTGTGAAGTTTCACGCATGTGCAGTAAAGTGAATTTAGAAGTTTATCATCCCCACTGAAACATCGGAAAACGCCTGAAAAGGCTAGTGTGGACGGAGAGCGTTTTTAAACAAAAACTCAGTTTTCAAATGTATCTGGATTAATGTGGACGTAGCCTCAGGCCCCGTTTACACGATGGGAAAATGCAGATATTTCTCTGCGTTTTGCCCTCTCATTTACACGAAAACGCCGTTTTTATCACTGACGATTATTTCTAAAAACTCCAGGCAAAGTGGAGATTTCTGAAAGCGCCGGTTATGTGTTGCCTTGTAAACTGGGAGAAACGGCGTTTTCGGTTCTCTGTTGTCGATTCTGAGGATTCTGATTGCATGGCTTCATCCTTAACCTCTACACTGCCGCCAATAGGTTTGGCATAGTTATGATGCCGTTTGACGGCGTATTTATGCGGTGTGTGAACGATGTTATTTTTGAAAACGGAGAGGGGGTAAATATTCGTTTTGCTAAATGTCCTGCTTTGTGTAAACGTGGCCTCAGAGTAGGGTTGGGTACCGAAACTCAGTGCCAATAGGGAACCGGTTCTGACGTAAACTGTAGTAACCAGAGCCGAATAAGAACGAAAATTTTGATGCCTGATTTCGGTGCCTGAGTCTATTGCATGAAGCACACACGCAGTCTCTCGTTCTCTCCCTCTCCGATGTGCGCGCACTTAACCGAGCGTATCTGTGTCGCACGAAGCGCTCTTGCTCGCTCGCTCTAGATACCGGGAGATTTGAACTAATTCGCGGTCATCCGCAAGTCGTTATCAATATAAGGGAGACTTCCGGAACGTCTGCTGATAGCGATAGTATTAATGAAAATGCCGAAGATAAAACGCTGCAAGGTTTGGCTGCATTTCACGTGTAAAATTACACGTCAGAACGATTGTCTGAAGCACACATAGAATCACGATTTGCGCCGCCTCGACGCTCACGTCGTCATATCTCAGCGCGTGCATCATCTGCTCCTCAGATTTTTCTGCTGAAAAAGGAAGCTTGTCGGCAGCGTGAGGAGTTTGGCAGCGAACGCAGCATCTCAATCCCTTTTCAGAGAACATGGGTTACACAGAGACGTTCTCTTTCATAGGTTTACTCAAAGCTGCGTAGCTAAGATGCAGTGGGAACGAAATATCAAACTGGCTAGAGCTTAGTAATGACCAGATAACTTACATGACTAGTTCAAGCAGACAAAACGTGGGAACCTGTAGCCATGTCGATATTAGATTACTCTGGTAGTAATCTCTATTAATCTCCAGTATTTTTACATTGTTTCATACAATATTGTTAAATTAGATATTATGTAAGTGTGTTTTTATTATTTTTATGTTATATTGGTTTATTTATTATTACCACATGTTACTTGTATTTATATTGTAAATTAATATTGTGTCCAGTTTGGCCCTGTAAATAAAGGGGTATTATTTTTTGACAAAGTGTGTGCGGTTTCGTTTTCTTAAGTACCGTTTCAAGAACCGTCTAGGCACCGAAACCGTTTAAAAAATACCGAGTAGGTACTGGTATCGGATAAAACCCAACCGATACCCAACCCTACCTCAGAGACACTCTGACCCAGTCATCTTGCCATAACAATTTGGCTCTTGTCAAAGTGACACAGATCTTTATTCCTGTAAAAGTTATTTCATAATATTTAAACAACTTGATGTCATTACAAAGCATTTTTTTTATTGCAAGTAATTTAATGCAGACACAAGCAGGCTATAAACATAATGTGTTGTGTTGTTTCAACTGATAGCTGCAATAATATGACATGGTTATCCAAGAGCATTATATTCAAAAGTTTGAGAAAATAAGATGTATATGTATATATATTTTATATATATATATATATATATATATATATATATATATATATATATATATATATATATATATATATATATATATAAACAGTATTACTGTCACATTATGTTCTGTCTAGTCTCCACCTGTTCTCATTAGTCCATGATTTGTTCATCTTCCTCCACCTGTGTCTCGTTAGTTCCCTCATTTCATCCTGTGTATTTAAACTCCCTGTTTTATTCAGTCTCTTGCTGGTTTTTGTTCATGTTAGATGTTATTTCTGGTCTGTCTGAACTTAACCAGTAAAGTTTGTTTTTTTATCTTCATCATATGTGCTTTCAACAATGACCAATATGTTACAATTCAAGTTAAAAATTCCTTTTTCAATGTGTGACAATGTATGCTAGAAAAACTTTTTTTGTTTTAATAGCTTTTTCATTGATTCAGAAATCATTATAACATCCAGATTTGGTGCTCAAGAAACATTTTATTATCATCAGAGCTGAAAACGGAAGTTTTTAGTGTTTTAGTGGAACGTGATACTTTTTTTTCTTTTCTTTTGAAGAATCGACGGTTCAAAAGAAAAGCATTTACGTATTTGAAATGGAGATTTTGTCTTTGCCATCACATTTGTAGGATGAAAATATGAACAAAATATATACTGACCCCTAACTTTTAAACTGTAGATGTGCAGTGCATGTTCAGCATGTCAAAGAACCAATTCAGAAGTCACCATTATATCAATGTTTTACACTTCAATTAAAGTATGCCAGATTATGGGAGTCTGGTGCATTCTTCAAAGCCTAATCAATCAGAAGCTGCCTGCAAGCTAGGAAACTGCACAAAGCAAATTGCATGCAACACTTATTACCTGATTTACATAATTCCCTTAGTGGATCAGGTGTTAAAACAATGCAGACAGATGTGCATGCAAATAAACAATGATATTAGCGAGCACAATTTATTCGTAGTGAATTACCTCTTCAGGGTAGAAGGTGAACCTGGATAAGTCTGATATAAAAGAAATGGTAGACTTAAGGAAGCCCATTGTGCTTCGAAATAACAAGAGTTAACCTGAACAAAACCTTTGGCATCAAACATTGATGAGCTAATTTAATTAATAAGGGATGAAAATACAAACCTGTTCATCTGGATGGTAGCTGTAATCCCGTTAGAAGACTGCAAAAAACACAAAGAGAGAGAAACAAAACAAAACAGGAGCCCCGTAAAATTCCATTTAATCAGTTGTTCAATCAATCAAATGTTATATAGATCATTACGATGTGATTCAGAATGATCTTAGAAGCCACTGCTGTCTGTCTATAGTGTCTATATAACATGTGAATATGCGCCTAGAGTTTGGGTTGCATATGCAAGGTTGATATTTTCTGCTTAATTGTATTTGGTGTTAACTGCTGATTATTGCATTGCACCATTATTCAATTTTTTATAAATGAGATTAGGGAAGTGGCCGAAGCCTATTCTGAATTTGGTAAGGCAAGGAAAATGAAATTCCGCATTCTAAGGAGCTCCTAAATGGTTAGGCTTGTTGATGGAGTCGGCTACATTACAGTACATCCGATTTCACTTATCACGTGAAGACGGTAAGGAGAGATGACTGACGGGATGATGGCGAAGGATAAGTACCACCGCTCTGTGATCACGAATTTGAAAGTGGACGTAAAAAAGCGAGCTTGCATTTAAAAGCAATTTCAATTCCCTCCATTTTGATAGTGGCACCCTGATGCATGCAGATTATATACACTATAATTACCCAACTATGTAATTATGAGAAAATGCAAAGGCTTTGAAATAGGCCTATATTTTTTTCCATCACCATGGTACGTCATTTCCTTTACAAACATTGTATTCAGCCTCGGGAACATCCCTAAATGGTATCTCAATTATGAACTCTATAATTGTACTATGCTTTTCTTCTCTGCCTCAGATGTTGTGTATTTACCGTGACGGAAAACAAATGAAAGGAGATGGGGCTGTGGATTCTATGCTCTTTACTAGTGATCTTCAATATGGTTTCCTCAATTCTTTGAAATTGACATTTAGATAATCAATAAGAACTGCAACATGCCACAACTTTTTTCTTTCTTCTGGTAATCCAGATATTTATTAAAAGAGACAATATACTGAAGAGTAAGGTATATCGAACAAAAATAGTTTTGTCATTTCTGTAGGTTATGTATAAGATAGTGTCAGAAGTTTAAATAAAGCTTGACACGTTCTACTGTTCATTAGGATTGAATTACCACATCACTTGCTGGGTCTTGTTGAGGAACCGAGTATGTTAACAAACTAGGCAGATAAAAGAAATGGAATGCAGGAAGTTCAATTTTAATTCCTCCTTCACACTATTCTGAACACTATTTCAAGCCTGTCATGCTGAATTTTCTGTGTGGATGTGATGAAAATAAGGCAATAACTTGACTAGCTGTTGTGGAAGCATAAAGTAGGAGTACAAACGTGCTAAAAGTCCCCCTGAAAGAAAAAACGGATTTAATAATAATAAAAATAAACAATCGTGAAAATTTAAGTACTAGAGAGGCATTATATTCCAAAATGTGTGATATTCTAAAATGATGATGATAAATTTTATTTTAGATTTTTAATTTTGATTATATGATGCAATTGTGAAAAATATTAGTTTACAAATCATGCACTATTGTAATTTTGGTGGTAATCTATGGTAGTTTTCTTTTATTGATAAAGTATGTTTATGAGCTGTTAGATATAGTTAAAAACAACCTTATTGGTTTCCTCAATCAATTTATTATAAATAATATAGTTAGGCAATATAAAAGAATGCCTGTTTTCCCATTATTATTATTTTTGTTGTTAAATTGTTTAGGGTCGCTAATGACCCAAGGTGTGTAACAGTATTTTTTTTCTGCACAACAATAATTGAATCGTCAATGGCCGAACATGTGCAATTCACCTTTATTCCACAAGTTGTCAATGTCTGATACACAATGAATGACGTAACATTTCACTCATAGTTACTGCAGGCAGAAAACAAAAGAATATGAAGTATCATCAGCAAAACTTGAAATGACTCAGTGATTAACTGAAGAGAAACTGTCAGCAATCAAAATATTGTTTTTAAAGATGTTAAAAATTATAGTTTTGAAATTTCCAATATGAGCCAGATGCAGAATGTATTGGGAAATTAGCTCTGAGAAGGACAGTGATGATGGTATGGAACATCTACTCAAACTGAACTGTTCCAAGTTCCAAAAGGTTCCACAATATGCTTTATTGTATTCTTCTGTAATTGGTACTCTAATATCAGGAGAGTTTGATATTATTGGGACAGGTAGAGATCCATCTGTGTTATTATTAATGCATCTGAGGGTTGAAACTAAATCAATAAAATGATCCCATGATGGGAACCCCTGAGAGGTTCTATAGATGAAGTGTCTGACCGGTTCTTTAAATAGATTTAGGTTTCTTTTAAGAGTGTGTGTTGTAACAAATGCAAATTGCAGGGATCGTCAATAGATGATCCACTTACAACATTATAAAAACAATTCAATGTTAGATCAAATTACCATTTTCTTGTCCAAACAATGCCTCCACTTTCAATTAGAGTTAAACTTTTGAACTGGTCTGAGAGCAGTTTCTCAGTCCTACATTAAACTAGAACAATAAACCAAAAGCAGACACGAATGACACATAATACTTGCTTTGGATGCTAAAGAAAAGAAATTCTCTATTATTCGCCTCATCTTCTCCCTGGGATTACGTCATATCTGTCTAATATCTCCTTATCACATTTAGCAGAGCTGCCTTTAAAATGTCTTCTGCAGGAACAAGCATTAAAGAAGAGAATGTCTGAACTCACACTGAGGTTGAGCCAGCAGATTCTGTACTGAATGAAGTAACATTACAGTACAGTACATTCAGACTCCATGAGCTATAGCATTTGGACATCATTTTGAGGAAAAATTGTCGCCTGCAACATTATCAGATTTTTGCTAAAATAAAAGGAGAATCATTGGCTGTCTAAGGGCAAAATAGTGTACTAAAATAAATCATGTTTTACTTTTGTATAAAAAGTAGTGCTGTCAAATGATTAAAATATTGAATCGCGATTAATCACAATAATGTCAACCTTTTTATCTATTCTAAATGTCTCTTGATTTCTTTTAGTCCCATTATTTATTTATTGTATTAACATGGAAAAAGTGGATCAGCTTTTTTTAATTGAAAACAACATTGACACATACTGTGTTCAATTTCACACTAAAACATTTTCACAAACATTGTGTGTGTGTGTGTGTGTGTGCGCGTGCGCGCTTGCCCATCATCAAGTGGTTTTTCAGGCCATGTTTACACAAAGCCGGGTATTTGGCAAAACAAATATCCCCCCCCTCCGTTTTCAAAAATAACGTCGTTCACACACCCCCATAAATACGCCGTCGAGCGCCATCATAACTATGCCAAACCTAAGACGGCAGTGTAGGGGTTAAGGATAAAGCCATGCAAGCCAATCAGAATCCTCAGAATCGACAAGAGAGAACCTAAAACGCCGTTTCTCCCAGTTTACACAACAACAAATATCCGGCGTTTTCAAAAATCTCCAATTTGCCCGGAGTTTTTAGAAATAATCATTTTCAGTGATAAAAACGTCATTTTTGTGTAAATGAGAGGGCAAAACGCAGAGAAATATCGATAATAACGGGGCCTCAGACTGGACGTGATGATGATGATGATAGCTCAGTTCACAATGACAAACACACAGATCACTTCGGTCTTGTCAATGGAACCATTTGGCAACTTTTGTAAAAGTAAACTTCTGATTCTGAATCTTATTGGCATCCATTTCGGCGTCTCTGTGCTCGTCATCCACTCGAAACATAACATTAACCTACTAGTTGGCTGGCTCGCAACAAGTGTGTTTCTGGTCTAGCTAGATCCGGTGCTTTCTGACAGGATGCAGAATGTGTGGTCCTACCCCAGTTTTCAAAAGATTTTGATGGCAAAACGTTTCTATTTACGCTGGTAATCAAAAGTTGAACCATTTTGAATTTTGACCGCGGTTTGCTGCGCTTGCTCTTTGGTTCGACAAAGCAACAAAACGTCCTTGCGCATGTCACGTCCTGTTGATAGAAGCTACCCTTCACCACTGCATGTATCTGTTTATCGAATTTTAATTCAGCGTCAAAGATCACTCTGAGGTTTCTAACTTGATTCTTAACCTTGGAGACAAGGGTACCAAGCTCCTCGGAAATCTGTTCTGCTAACTTCGGTGGGCTGAACACCATCACTTCAAATTTTGATTCGTTCAGCTGAAGGAAATTATCTGCGTTCCATTGTTTTATCTCATCCATGCAATTCAACAACGATGACCCTCTAGAGTTATCCTCAGCATTCAAAGACACACAACTGGGTATCGTAAGCATAACAATGGTACGCCACTCCATGTTTCTGACAGATTAGACCCAGGGGGGAGCATATATAATGAGAATAGGACTGGACCAAGGCATGAGCCTTGAGGTACCCCACAAACATCAGGGCAGACAGAAGAGGTAGAGGTCCCTATTTCCACAGCAACGGTCCTCCCCTGAAGATATGAGGCAAACCAGGATAACACAGCCCCCATCCCCCCCATACCCACCCACTTACTCAATCGTTCAAGAAGAATCCCATGGTCCACTGTGTCAAAGGCCACGCTAAGATCCAGTAATACGCTGTGCAATTACCTGAATCCACCGATAACAAAAGATCATTCGATACTCTAAGAAGGGCAGTTTATGTGCTGTGTTGCGATCTAAAACCTGACTGAAAAGTATCAAAAATATTATTTTTGTTTAAAAAATAGAGAGTTGCTTAAGTACCACCTTCTCCAGCAATTTAGATAAGAAAGGTACCTTAGAAATTGGTCTGTAATTGCTTAGCACGTTTTCTTTAAAAACTGTTGAACAAGAGCGTGTTTGTAAGATGCAAGATGACACCGTCCCCTTTGTAAGATTCTAATATTGTTTAATTAATATTGTATTAAACAACGATTTCTATTGTATTGAACAACTAATTGATGACAACTTTTGAATTGTAGGCTATAACGCAACTTAGTATAAAGAGTAAAACGTCATCATGCGTTAAACAAATATAGCAAGACGAATCACATTCTGGGAATTGTTTTTGTGTCCTGAAAAAAGAGGAGAAAGTGAAAGAGGAAAATATGGAAATCTTGGTCATCTTGGCATGCCAATTTCGTAAATGGTACTTGAGGAAAGTAGTTTTAAGTTTTAGCATCATGTCGTGTTTATCAATAAGCAGTGTTGGGGAGTAGTTAACTACAAGTAGCGTAGCTACTAACTTAACTACATTTTTCAGTAGCTTGGCAGTAGCTCAGTTGCTTTTTAAACAGTGTAGCTTTTCCAGTAGCTAACTACTTTTTGCAGCAAGTAGTGGTGTAGCGCGAGCAAAAGTTACATTGCTACATTGTCGAGCCTGCGCGAATCAGCACCATAGATCAGCACGATGCAAGGATATTCTTCTGTTAAATTACAAACAAATTTTTTGCCATTACCGCCACCTGTTGTTTAATCACGCATCTTGCGGCTAACGGTTCACTGACGTACAGAAGTGGGTTGACACACCCATATTATGATTATATAGCAAGACGTGACGGCAGATTTGGAGGATGGAGAAACAACTAACGATTAATTACCCACGGCCTTATTTGTCCAAGTTCAATCTATAAGTATTTTTGAGAAAATGATGTTCTACATGCAATTTACGTTGGATGTATATTTTGTTCTTGCAATGTTCTAGGCTTTTTGTTGCAATTTTGCACTTTTGACAAACAGTCTGAGATATTTGAGAGTTGTGTGTAATAAAACAATACTCTTTGAAATCGTAATTGCATTGCCTTGTTTTAAACACTAAATATTTTACTTAAAACATTCCTCAGAAACTTATTCAGTTATTTATAATATACATTGTTCAAAAAAGCAAAAGTAGTTTCAATGTAGCTAGCTACTTTTTGATAGTAACTTGTAGTGTAGCTAACTACTTTTCTAAACGGGTAGCTTGACTGTAGTTAAACTACTTTAACTTATGAGTAGCTTGTAGCTTGTCAAACTACAGTTTCAGAGTAGCTTCCCCAACACTGTCAATAGGCCATTTCATGTTGCATTTTTAATGGCTAGTCAGTAGATGTCAGTCGCAGCATCAAACAAACACACTGATAGAAGATCATGCTTTATTTCTGACACTGTAAAGAAAATGATCGGCCATCTTCTAATCGCAAGACTGTGACAATGGCAGTCTCTGAACCTCTCTCAGTGTATGACGTAGGAACACCAAAGTCACGACCACAGAAATCATCACGATTGGTCATATTTCATCTGAGACAGCCCAAAAACATAAAATGTGTAATCAGACATTAACCAAGTAGTAAAAAAGACAAACTTACAGAGCAAAAAGTTACACTTCTTTTTTTTCTTTTTTTATTGATTCCTTGTTTGTTGCATTCTGAAGACTTGAATTACTAAAGGCACCATATAAAACACAATTTGCTTTTAGAGAGACTTTCCCAATTTCCATTTTACATATACAAACAAACTCCAAGGGGCACAATAACTGCTAATGGCTGCCATCCATCTCTACAAAGGATGTTTTTTTAAGCTAATGTGAATGCTTCTGGAACATTGAATTCATCATGACTGAAGTCAATCGAATGCTTTACTGCCAGCATACATTTTGATTCTAAAAGTCCTTAGAGCTGATGTGCTTGTTTTGTCTCTGTTGTATTGACGTTCTCGTATCTGAGACTTAATGTGAAGGGACAATTATAAGTAAGTTGATATCTGAATAAGAAGTGGTTAATTCTGTGGATTTTTATGTGAAGATGTGGGCACAGTGGGTCGTTTAGACAACACTGTTTTCAACTAAAAACGGAAAGCCTTTAATGCATTTCTGCCATTAATTTACATGACAACAGCATTTAAGGAGGCCTGAAAATGCTAACTTTTGAAAACTGGTTTCAAAGGGCAAATTTTGAAAATAATACCATTGTTATCCCTGTTTATATTTATGTTTATATAAATTCAAGTGATAAAAATATATAAAATGTAAGCAATTAATTTCTTACAGCCCCAGGAGTATTAAAATGTAAATACAGGAGTATTCACATTTTTCCAGAGCATTGAGTAAGTGCATTAAATATGTGAATACAAATATAATAGATAAGACTTTATTTTAACATTTTACTGTATAGTAAACTAATCTGGGAAGTCTCTGGGAAGTGCACAGTCCAAAATATGAATCATGAAGAGCAAAGCTTACATTTTCTAAACCAGAAACACGCAACCCCACCAAGTTAAACAAGGGGAAAAAGAACAACTAGACGGCACATATGTAAAATCTAACAAGACATGTGGAAAACAACACAATACAAAAAGAAAACACCCCAACATGGTTTCATACGGAGTTTCAAACATTGTCATTTTACAGTGAGGCTTCAGGCTTAGACTGTAACGGTTGTCTGCTGCAGGTTTGGTTTAAAAATGGTGTGGAATGGAACATGTGCAGAGTTGTGAGTAGTAGAAAGATATTTGTATATTTTGAGGTTTGCAAAAATATTATCACAGGGATGTTTGTCCAATGATGTGTTGGTATTATTCCTGCTGGTCTGTATATGTTACAGTTTATACAAATTGCATCCATAGTTTGTTTCTTATGAATGTCTTGTGACTTCATGTTCTCTTTAATTCTCTGATCGAAAAACAAGTAGTAACGAAGAAATGTTATTATAAGAACATTTGTATTCAACATTATGAGAACATTAGTCAAGAGCAAATAACATCACAAGGACGTTCCAAGACTGTCTGTTTTAAAAATGTTTCCTTCTCAACATTACGAGAATGTATTTAAACAATGAAAACATTATAAGACTATTCTAGAAACATTATTTCAGGAAAAAAATACTTACATTTACATAACGTTAGTGAGAACATTATAGGAACATTCCCTGTTAGCTGGGTATTAGCATCTTTTTTAATTTTCCTTTGTCTAAAGCCACACTAAAATTTCTGTAACTCTGCGGGGAATCATGGAACTGTCATAAGCACAAAATGATTTTCTGTCTCTTTGACCTTTATATTTATTTCAAATTGTATTATGTCTCTGACACTGCCTGACTCTTTCTTTTCTTTTTTTTTTACTGTATGGATTTCACATGTACAGCTGGTGATGAATATAATGTCAGTGTATATCTGGTTCCATATGCTGTAAACATTCACTTTCTCAGAAGGGAACAATTTGAATAGGTTTGAATAGAAGAAATGAATCATATAAATATGAGGCATATACAAAAATACAGAAAGTGGCCAAGGCCACCTTAGAATTGAGTAACCTCTGAATTGAATTATTCACCCAGACTTCAGACATTTGCTTGTGCAATGTTTTATTTTATTTATTTATTTTCATTTTCAAAACACTTTCACACAGCAAATCTCCCTCAAATGCTTATTGTAAATGTCTGCCATTCACAACCAGTGAACAAATTATTTAATAAAAACAGGTTAAAAATAAGAAAGTTTTAAAAGAAACCATTAGTTCACAAAAAATAATAATAATAATAAATAAAGCTGCAAGCAGCGATGAAAAGGGCCCTCGCACCTGTGCCGCTGCCACCCGCGGTTTTAGGAAGACAGAGCATGGTGGGCAGTATGTAATGATAATAAATATAGGAGGACTATGTCAAAGTATTTGTATTTGGCACACTTCCTGCTACCAGCAGGTGGTACTATTGCTATAACCAAATATGAGCATGGTCATGTGTTCAGGACAGGACTCTTATCAAACATGTGAAGTTTGGGGCAGATTGGACATTGTATCCCTGAGTTACTGCAGGCTGTCTGTAGTTGCCTAGCAGTATCGAAACTGCAAGCAACATTGACCTATATGACATTCATGCACAAATCACCAAAAGGCTGAAATTGGGTGTACATTTGTCAGGCCGCCAAGGGCACACCCTTCAACGAAAACTCAAGATCTTCTGCAATTTAACATCGCAAAGGCCTGAAGATTACACTCAGCACATTTGAAGAGGATCAGATTAAAACTGTAGGAGGAGTTTGTTAAAGTACAACACCAGGAAATTACGAAAAAATGCACAAAATGTTGGAGGAAGTTCAAAATATTTGACTTCCTGTTGTGTTTGGGGCTATGCTCTAAGATACTTTTTTGTAGGTATTGGGTCATTACATGTACGTACCAAATTTCATACCTGTACGTGAAACGTAGAGCCGGGGCAAAATGTGGGGGCAATAATTTAAAGAATTTACCCCACCTAATTTTGAAAACCATATCAAAGCAATAGTGTCCTCACCATCGGTGCTCGGGCCCTAATAATTAAAATAAAAAAAAGATGGAGTTTTCAAAGCAGGTTTGAACATACCATTGGTCAAACAAACACATATTAAAGTGGGATAAATTTTATTTATTTATTATATTTATTTATTTTATTTAATTTGTTCTACAGCTGAAACACTTCAGCTGTAAATCAAAGATTATAAGTTGAATGACCCAGTTTTATTACTTAATTACTTTATTAATATAGTTTCTGTTTATCAGGCATTAGAAAACATTACAGATTGCCCAAGCAGTTCATGACCCCCTAATATGACATAAATTGTCCATGATGTCATTAAATGTAGTGAGCACTACTTAGAAATGTCATTTCCTGACCTTTCGCAAATAGTCCACTTACCTTTTCAAGAAAACCTCCAAGATCAATTTAAAAGCTTTTACCAACCATGTCATGCTTTCCTCCTCTGTTACTCTTTTTATCCTTCCAGATATTCTTCAGTTTTCTTTTCAATGATCTGAGCATTTTATCGTCATTATAAATAAAAAATAAATAAATAAATAAATAAAAAACACTTCCACTTGGACAACAACAGACAAAGAACTTTAATGAAAACTCCCATTTGTATCTAAAATTACTGAACTTTCACTGAGCTGTCAAAAAGAACCGAAAACGGCCAGAAATTTAGCAAAGAAAGTTTGTAATAAAATTCATTGACGGTGAAATCTCCCCTGGGACACTGTTTTTGACATAAGATATGGCAGACATTCAAGCGCCATAGCTCTATGACAAGCAACTGACAAACAAGAGATGAGATTCCTGGAATGAACACAAGAATCTATATATTGCTGGACAGTTGAATGACTGAAGACATCACTCTAGGAATGATACATGGTGACTATTGAATGAAGAACAGATGACATGACACCAGTTGATTAGTTGACATGAAACAATTGGAGCGGATGAATCATGATATGCCAGTGACTGATTAAATGATTTGCAGACAATACTTGTGAAACACGACTGATATTTGTTTGATTTATAGGGATTATTGGCTTAAATAATAGCTTTATGCTTTACTGTCTGACTTAACGGGTGAACTTAACATTATCTAAAAAATTTAGTAACATTAAAAAGAAGGGTGTTAGAAAAACTGCTTCTGCATAATAGCACTGCTTTTTAACTCTGTAATACTGAAGTATAATGAGGCAACAGCACAAAGCCTATTCTGTATATGCATGATCACAGATCTGCTGTTAGTTCTCACATATACACACATGAAGATGCAATCCTCTTTTGATTCTCATTCACATTTATTTCTATATGCTAAGCGGGTCATTGAAGCTCTAAGACTTTCATCTTGCCTTTGCTCTCTCCACTTTTTTTTTTTTTTTTTTTTTTTTTTGTGTAGCCTACTTATATTTTCCACAGCTGTGTTTGTGGTTTCATTTTATTTTCCAAGTGTTAGATTTACAAAAAAAAAGACTTTAGTTGCCATGACACATTCCTCTTAAAAGGAAGTTGACTTTATATACAGACACCTGAGCTTTTACACTTATCGAAACCAACAAACCACTGTACAAATGTTTATTTCAAAGAAAATTGTCTTTGTGTCTTGTCTTTGTGTCTTATTTTGTTTGTTTGTTTTTTTGTAAATTTTAAGCTGTTGTTCTTCAAAAGTCAGTTTAAAGTGGAACTTACCACAGCAACTTTTCCAAAGTGTCTATTTTGATTTCACATACAACATAAAGGGATGGTTCAGCCAAAATGTATATTCTGTCCTCATTTTCTTCCTCATTTTCAAGAAAGTAAGTAGGTAGGTAGGTTGGTTGGTACGGTAGGTAGGTACGGTTGGTTGGACGGTTGGTTGGACGGTTGGTTGGACGGTTGGTTGGACGGTTGGTTGGTTGGATGGTTGGTTGGTTGGACGGTTGGTTGGTTGGACGGTTGGTTGGTTGGTTGGTTGGTTGGTTGGACGGTTGGTTGGTTGGTTGGACAGTTGGTTGGTTGGACGGTTGGTTTGGACGGTTGGTTGGTTGGTTGGTTGGACGGTTGGTTGGTTGGTTGGTTGGATGGTTGGTTGGTTGGTTGGTTGGTTGGTTGGTTGGTTGGTTGGTTGGTTGGTTGGACGGTTGGTTGGTTGGTTGGACGGTTGGTTGGTTGGTTGGTTGGACGGTTGGTTGGTTGGTTGGTTGGTTGGACGGTTGGTTGGTTGGACGGTTGGTTGGTTGGACGGTTGGTTGGTTGGATCGGTTGGTTGGTTGGTTGGTTGGTTGGACGGTTGGTTGGTTGGACTGGTTGGTTGGTTGGACGGTTGGTTGGTTGGACGGTTGGTTGGTTGGTCGGTTGGGTTGGTTGGTTGGATGGTTGGACTATCACTTTCAGGGCCAGATTTACTAAACAGGGCAAAATAGCATGAGAACCCAATTTTAAAACAGTGCTGATGACCCAAATTTGATAACACAGATGCAGTTAGACCATTTCCACAATAACCAACTCAACTTACCAAGAGCAACGCAGATTAGCGTCTGGTTTAAGACGCGTTCATTCTTTTTTGTGGCCAGTAAATATTGGTGCAACCAGTAAGTGACTAGTGCAAACCTTAGTAAATTACTTAAAAAGGTCACTTGTGCTTCAGCCTAGTTGGTGCTCACAGAACAGGACACAAAAATCTAGGAAGGAAATCCAAGATCTAGCTAGGACCAAGGAGTAGGACTGGCGCACACAACGTTTTAAATGATGTATTGGTACAAAATGAATGTTTGGACGTCCATATGACTCTGAAGAATGTTGAAACATTAGTCAAAACTGCCCAATGTGACTGAATGAAATGTTGACCCAGGACGAGCTACATGACTGCAAGCATTAGGTGTGTAAATAGACTCAATCTACTCCATCTACTGTATGTTTTAATATCCGTTCTGAATCCGATCTGGATGTTGTCTTTGACAAAATTGTGATTTTCTCAGCTTTATTTTCAAAACGTGTTTTTTTTTTCATTTATTTATTTATTTATTTATTTATTTATTTATTTATTTTTAGGAAACTTACCCACATTCAAGTGTTGGTGGTAAATAAGTAATGCATTAAGCTAGAACTAAACCTTTTCGGTCTGTTCTTTCTTTTGATATATTGCATGTTCAGATATTCATACAACAAAGTATTCTGGGGACCATGATATTTTTTGTGAAAATGGTCAAAAATCCTGGCTGGCAACTTTTTTTTTATTTTTTTATTTTTTATTTTTTAATGGTGATGGGAAAGAGTTAAATAAAAATAATACATTGAAATGCAATTGACACAATGACTTTAACACAAATACTTATCGCGTGTTTAGCATAATAATTGTGAATAATAATGAGCATGTTTTTAATTTTTGTATTGAAATAAATTTAGATATTTTTAATTTTGAAAAATGTTGTCCACCACAGTAAAGTTGTATGCAGAGAATAATATAGAAAGGATCTTGGCAGACCATCATGACTTTGTATCAAGGTCAAAAATCACTTAAAATAGGCTGGCTAATCTTTTTTATGACAATACAATGTCAATATTTAGGCTGTACAATGTGATGTGGTTATATTTATGAATTAATCATTCAAATAAAAATAAAAACTTTTTACCTTCAAGTAAAAAAACATCACATACGTAGATTTAATGTTTTCTCTTGTGTTTTACTTAATGGTTATACCATGACATTTTAGAGTCATTCATTTTGATATTTTGAAAATGATATGAAATGTGTATTCTTCACCCACCAGCCTTCTGTTTAACCTCCTATATTACTTAAAGTCAGAAGTGTAAAAAAGGGACTTTTTGACACCTTTCCTTTCTACACCTTTCACTTTAAGTATGATACTGGGGCATGCCATCTCCAGAAATTTTCAGATAACTCTGAACAATCTCCAGCTTACAACAAACAAAACTAAGAAGATGCTGATTGATTTTAAAAGATCGAAACATGCAGTTACCCATCAGAATTAATGGTGAAGAGATTCAGACTGTCACTTCTTATAAATATCTGGGAGTGCATTTGGACGACAAATTGGCCTGGGCCACTTACATTGAGATGACATATGAAAAAGGACAGTGTCATCTCTATTTCTTGAGGAGATTGAGATATTTTGGATCTCAGTCGGTTGTGGCGACAGTACTTTGCTATGCTGTCGTATGCTGGAGAAGTGATTTGAGGATCAGCGATGCATACAGACTGAATAAACTGATAAAGAAAGCCAGCTCTGTGTTGGAGACTACCCTGGTCAAACTCTCTGTCATTTTGTGTGGCTCCCATCCTTTAAATGGTATCGTTGGTGTGCAGGAGAGTACATTTAGTAGGAGGTTGATTCCTCCTCAATGTGAGGAGCTATATTTTAGAAATGTATTTATGTGAATATGTGCAGAATAGTGAGGGTATGTACTGTATATGCATGTATATGGATAGAGGTGTGTTTGTGTGCATGTATATATGCATATGGATGTATTTAGGTTTGCCTAAAATCAATCCACATCTCCTTAGTTTTGTATGATTTGCATATTTGTATACTCATGAATACACGAATGGAAGTTATTTTTGTATATTTACTATTTTAATATTTCAGTCAATAATAACTTGTTTTAAATAATTTACTGAAAGTTTTTGCTTGGACTGAGGGGTTGAGTGGCATTGTTTTGGGGTATTGAGTGTGAACATGAATAAGGGAATTGGAGGTGTTTTGTAATTTGTTATGTTAAAGTCATTGTACTGTAAACCATATCTATTTGTAATTAATAGATTTTCAGGTTATTGATTAATTGTATTGTCTATTTTTTATTTATGCATGTTGTCTCGATTTCTGTCGCTGTTGTAACACCTTAATTTCCCCTTTGGGATTAATAAAGGAAGTGTAAGTCAAAGGCTAAGTATATTGATGTCAATAAGAAACAGTTTGCGATGTGAAAACAGTAGTCAGGGAGCATGTTTCTATACAGCCTGGTCTCATTAATTCGTAGGTATTTTACGTTTTTGCAAAGATAGAAAACGTACTTTTTAGTACGTTTGGATAGATGCTGAAACGTATAATATAGACGTATCTGCAACATTTAAACGTAACATTGTTATGTTTTTACAGCTAAAAAGCGTAAACTATTTACGTATATTCTATATCATAAAGATATCTGTATAATTTCCCTTTGTACCATTTTATAGATAAATGTAAGATCCTGTAACCCTAATCCCAAACCTAAACATACCCATTTTATACATAATATAAAAAAAAGATTAAAACGTAATAGACAGATGTGTTGGCAGTATTGTAATAGTTTTGTATGAAGTACAGAGCAGAAATTACATTACTAAGTAATTAAAATCTTAATCTGGCTTCGGTTCTGCTTCTCTCATTTCAAATAAACCAAACCAACCGTCACAGTCCTTTATGTCGCAATCTGTGACGAAACAGGGAAGAGCCAATGAACGTTTGATATCATTGCCGTAAAACACAATGTATCGCTTCTCAAGGGCGCAATTTTTTAATTTGGAATTAATCACCAGCGCGGGATTTAACATGTACGGTCGCTGCTGAGAATGGAGATGAAGGTCACGACTGGATAAGAGGCTGAATTAGGAGTTGTTTCTTGCATACAACGATGAATTCTAAGATTTGGATTACATCTAACTAATAAAATTGATGTATTTTGTGAATATTTATTGTGTTTTATAGGAGAAAACGCTTTGTGTCTCAAGGTAAATAAACTATTAAAAAATGGTTAAACAAGTAACGTTAAAGAATGTATTTTTAAGGTTTTATAGTGTATTGTTTTAACACCATGCAGGTGAAACGAGCAAAATGTTAATATGAGTATTATATCAATAAATGCGACTGAAAACTTAATAAGACAGTGGAATGCAACAGAGTCAAAACATAATGCTACTACGATATTTAATATGCAAAAATTGTGATGCGTACAAATGTGTACGTCGGTGGATTTTGTTCATACATAAATAATTTACGTTTTTGTGCTGTCAATACGTAAATATTTTACGTTTTAGTTCTGCAAATACGTCAGTATTATACATTTCTCCACATATAAAATGTAATTATAAATACGCATGATAGAACGTCACTTTACGTACAAATACATACGTATTCTCATGAGATCACGTTGTTCTATACGATGGGTGTTAATGAAACTGCGCAAAAGTGCCACTGTTTGTTTCCATTTGCCCCCAATGGAGGAATCAATTAAAACAAGATTTGTTGTTTGTCTTACAAAATATTCACTATTGAGTCTGACAACAGGCCGCAGTTAATTGAATTTGCAGGCACACATTTTTGTTTTGCTCATAAGTACATTAGCCTGATTCTTGTTTTCAGTGATTGCAATTAAAGTTTGTTGTGCTGGTTTGGAGGCTGGAAATCCATTCTTTTGACCAGCATTTCTAATCAAAGCAACAAGCTAAGCCTGCACAGACTTCCCTCATTAAGGCAATTTGTTTCATGGATTGATTTAATGTTGACTCACATTAATGGAATAGAATAATTCATATTTACATTGGACTTTTCACCATAGTCTGCCGGCTTAAGATGTGGACTCTTGCTTTAGATATGCAAAACTGACTTGGAGGCAAATTTACAATGGTGTCAGGGGATAGGGATGACAGCTCATCTGCTCAAATAAGCCTCAAAATGTTCCTTGAATCCAATATGTAATTTAATTGATCTAATATACATTCACCCCATGTGTAGTTTCAGTCTAATTACTGTATCTTGGCAACGTTTATTTCCCCATCTAAGCTTGTCATCTGACTTTGTTTTTTAAAAAACTAAACATCTTGTAAAGTAAGATTGAATTGTGCTAAAAAACCCTTAAGGACAAAATTTAATTGCATTTGCTTTATATATAAATTATGTTGCTCCATGAATATTCAGTGTATTTTTTTTTTATTGAAAATTGATTGAGCAACATAATTTGGGTAAAACTGAATGGTAAAAGATGTTTATCAGGGAATATCAGGGAACCTGATATGATTTGGCACCATATTGCAACATTGAATTACTTAACTTGAGCAAACTTAACATTACTTTGAGCATTACTTAACTTGGTGCATCAATCACTTTTCATTATATTATTAAAAAAAGATATGTATTACATTAAATATTAACAACAAACTGTATTCTACTTTTAGGAAATAGACAATGTAAATTTGACACATTGATCTTCATTGGAGCAGTCATGTTTCACTTTTTAATTACTTAGAAACTTGATTTAACCAACATCATAAAAACAGAAAATTGTAAAGACCCTTTTTCTCAAAATATATGATACATTTCATATTATTACATCAAATTACCTCAACATCAAGCTTTTGTAATTGCATTCAATGAACTCATGGATCAGGAAAAAAGTGTGGAGTGAGGAATGGGTAAGTCCTGTTGGTTTCTATTTAGAGTTCTGAGGAAAAACATCAAATTGAACACCAGGTTGATTTTGACCCTCTTGCACCCTATAATTCATGTGTCCTGCATATCACATATTCTGAACATTTGCTCATGCTCTCAAAATAAGACATTGCCTAGTAACAAAGGAAATATTATATATAGTGTGCACGAGTTCAAAAAGTTTAGTTGACCTTTGCTGAACCTTGTAATGACACTTTTGGCATTATTAATGCTATCTGTTATAATGCACAATCTCAAAATACTTGTTTCATCCATTAAACAGTATGATATCCAAGAGCATATTTAGAACTGAAAGATCTCAACAGACCTGAACAAACTTAAAAAGAATCCTTCTTAGGCCACATTGCATCACAGCGCAATGTGTACTGTATATGTTGAAAAATTTAGATGATGTTAGAATATGTCTGTTTTTTCAAGGTTGTGCAGAAGTTGTGCTTCATGCCAAAATTTAATGACATGCAAGTAAATTGTCTGCCTAGTGACAAAATAAATAAATAAATCTTTCAAATGAAATCTTGTATTCTATTGGGTTGAGATCCGGTGACTGTGGGGGACAATTTAGTTGAGTGAACTCATTGTCATGTTCAAGAAAACAACTTCAAATTATTCAAGCTTTGTGACATGGTGCATTATCCTGCTAGAAGTAGCCATCAGAGGATGGGTACATGGTGGCCATAAAGGGATGGACATGGTCAGAAATAATGCTTGGGTAGGCCGTGGCATTTAAACAATGCCCAGTTGGCACTAAGATGCCTAAAGTGTGCCAAGAAAACATCCCCCACTCAATTACACCACCACCACCAGCCTGCACAGTGGTAACAAGGCATGATGGATCCATGTTCTCATTCAGTTTACGGCAAATTCTGACTCTACCATCTGAATGTCTCAACAGAAATCGAGACTCATCAGACCAGGCAACATTTTTCCAGTCTTCAACTGTCCAATTTTGGTGAGCTCTTGCAAATTGTAGCCTCTTTTTTTCCTATTTTTTCCTATTTAATGGAGATGAGTGGTACCCGGTGTTTGCTTTTACATGTTTGCTTATATGGTGTTTAAATGGTGGTGTGATAGTAGTGGGGATCTGTAAGACTACATTTGTTGCAATCCAAGCCACATACATAATGCCAAGTCCAATAGGAGTAAGGAAGTGAGAAGTAATATTTAGCAATATATCCGCTGTGACAAAGATGTAGCCTACCCATGTCTCATTTGCTTGAGTGATAAATATAGTGATCTTTCACATTTATCATCCCTATGGTGATAACAGGGAAGGCACTTTTCACAATTACCCTATGATCATTAAACCATTAAATAATTCTTGCCCTGTGATGCATCTCAGTGGCCACGGCAGTGAACCTCGGTGCAAATTGGCTAAATTGAACAAAATTACCGCCTGAAATAGTGAATCGAGAGTTTTTATGTCATTAATCAAATATGGACTGATGGCTGGTTCCAGTGACTGATTTATAAGATCCAGATGGGGAAGGTCAGACTGTGGGGTTTATTAATACACTTCAGTTAATAGAAAATGCCAAAGTACTGTGAAAATATCTGTCACTCACTGATGTGTATTTCAATTGATATATTCTACAACACCAACCAAAAACTCAACTGACCAAAAACAAAACTCAATGAGAAAAATGTGTATATACATTATTGTTTATTATTAAAT
Organism: Hybognathus amarus; assembly: GCA_030378365.1. Lineage (NCBI taxonomy): Eukaryota > Metazoa > Chordata > Actinopteri > Cypriniformes > Leuciscidae > Hybognathus > Hybognathus amarus. The sequence goes on along the minus strand of JAQIUQ010003063.1, from coordinate 19,220 downwards.
AGAATTATTTTATAAAGATAAAGATGAGAAATATGTATTATCAAATCTCTTATGTTCAAACCTTTATGTTCAATAGTTTATAAATGTCTCTTTTTAGTTTGTATGAAAATAATTTGTCATGTACTCAATTTGTTTAGACTGAAATCAGCATGCAAACAATTGTATCTGTTGATATGTAATTATGCGTTTAACATTATGATTCCCAAGTGCGAAGAGTGCAATATAATAGAGTGTATTACATTACGCAGGGTTGTAAATATATTTCATTCTGCTATGAAATCACTTTTGGTTTTCATCAGGGCTTAATTTCCTCAGGACACAAACGAAAGCAATCTCACAAGTCTATTACACCTACAATTGTTTCTCTGTAATGATTTCATTTAAGTGTTGCAAAGATTTCTTTAATATTTTTACCATGTTTTTAGATGGGGCCAAATATAAATATGGCATATAAAAGGATTTTTTAATAATACTTTATTGCATTTATTTTAAATGTCACAATTTGTAATATTTGTGTTACTGTAATGGAATATTTGTTTTATTTTTTTTATTTATTTTTTGATTAGGCACTGCCTCTCTTGCCTCTTGTATCGGTTATTAGCATGCATATTGAGGTATTGGCTGTTTATGAGTACTTACTTATGAGTGCATATTAATGCCTTATTCTCCATGACCATATTCTACATCCCTTAATCCCACCCAATACCTAAACTTAACAACCGTACTAAGCAGTAATAGCTTCTTTTCATATGACGTCACGCCACTACGTTGCCATACCGCAAAATACAAAAGGAGGGAAGAATTTGCTGTATTTAGAAAGCACTATAACAAACTCAAAATGCCTGTTTTGAGTCATTTATGGTTACTTAAATCGATCAAACCTCAAGGAGTTTTTATCGTGTACCAACATAAGGGGGAAAATGCAAGAAATTGATCGCAAAACGGCTTGCAAACCTATGTCTGCGGTCGGGAGGAGCCGAATGGGAAAATGCCTGTGTGTGTAACGTTAGTGTTCACTTCGTCAAAGATGAGTTAATACAACTTAAATGACTGTTTGTGTAACATGTAACGTTTCCGAACTTTGTAAAGTCATGTCTGTAAGACGAGGTAGTTGCTGATATCTACCGCCTTTTTTTTCTTCAGGAGATGAATTTAAACAGAACAAATCAATGTGACCATAATGACAAATACAGTATATGTCCATGGGGAAAACCCTTTTTTTTTTTACCCCAGTGCCATTTAAAAATTAAATGATGCAATCTTTGTCAAAAGCAATTCATTCTCGTGAATGGTGCCATTTTTCTCAAATTTGCCCTATAAAACAAATATTCGCTTTATTCCTGTTTTCTGCTTCTGCGTATTATAGGGTCAATTGGATAAACTATGCAGCTAGTTGTGTGGGTGTGTTGATGTGGATGTCAGAGTTTGGTTTGTATATAATAATTTAAAAAAAAGTGTGTGTGATTTTCTAGCAGTTTTAGAGTTCAACATTTTCCAAATTTTCAGAAACTTAAATCTCTATAACTTTTTTCTTTTCACTTTTATTTATTTATTTTTATTTTATTTGAACAATTTTTGGGTTTTCATTAAAATGAGACCAAACTTAAGTCTGTGCTCCCAAACTTAAGTCTTCGGACAGTTGGACATGGACATTTTTGTCCTCTATGGACCTATGCATACCTTTTTTTTTAATTGACGCTCAAGGGGTTGTAAAAATATTATTTTCATATATATATATATATATATATATATATATATATATATATATATATATATATATATATATATATATATTTATGTATATATATATATATATATATATATATATATATATATATATATATATATGCACTACCATTCTAAAGTTTGTGTATATATATATATATATATATATATATATATATATATATATATATATATATACACTCACCGGCCACTTTATTAGGTACACCTGTCCAACTGCTCGTTAACACTTAATTTCTAAGCAGCCAATCACATGGCGGCAACTCAGTGCATTTAGGCATGTCAAGACATGGTCAAGACAATCTCCTGCAGTTCAAACCGAGCATCAGTATGGGGAAGAAAGGTGATTTGAGTGACTTTGAACGTGGCATGATTGTTGGTGCCAGAAGGGCTGGTCTGAGTATTTCAGAAACTGCTAATCTACTGGGATTTTCACGCACAACCATCTCTAGGGTTTACAGAGAATGGTCCGAAAAGAAAAAACATCCAGTGAGTGGCAGTTCTGTGGCGGAAATGCCTTGTTGATGCCAGAGGTCAGAGGAGAATGGCCAGACTAGTTCGAGCTGATAGAAGGGCAACAGTGACTCAAATAACCACCCGTTACAACCAAGGTGGGCAGAAGATCATCTCTGAACGCACAGTACGTCGAACTTTGAGGCAGATGGGCTACAGCAGCAGAAGACCACACCGGGTGCCACTCCTTTCAGCTAAGAACAGGAAACTGAGGCTACAATTTGCACAAGCTCATCGAAATTGGACAATAGAAGATTGGAAAAACGTTGCCTGGTCTGATGAGTCTCGATTTCTGCTGCAACATTCGGATGGTAGGGTCAGAATTTGGCGTCTACAACATGAAAGCATGGATCCATCCTGCCTTGTATCAACGGTTCAGGCTGGTGGTGGTGGTGTCATGGTGTGGGGAATATTTTCTTGGCACTCTTTGGGCCCCTTGGTACCAATTGAGCATTGTTGCAACGCCACAGCCTACCTGAGTATTGTTGCTGACCATGTCCATCCCTTTATGACCACAATGTTCCCAACTTCTGATGGCTACTTTCAGCAGGATAATGCGCCATGTCATAAAGCTGGAATCATCTCAGACTGGTTTCTTGAACATGACAATGAGTTCGCTGTACTCAAATGGCCTCCACAGTCACCAGATCTCAATCCAATAGAGCATCTTTGGGATGTGGTGGAACGGGAGATTCGCATCATGGATGTGCAGCCGACAAATCTGCGGCAACTGTGTGATGCCATCATGTCAATATGGACCAATAATGTGTCAATAATAACTCCCTGAGGAATGCTTCCAGCACCTTGTTGAATCAATGCCACGAAGAATTGAGGCAGTTCTGAAGGCAAAAGGGGGTCCAACGCGTTACTAGCATGGGGTACCTAATAAAGTGGCCGGTGAGTGTATGTATATATATTAGTGCTGTCAAACGATTAAAATATTTAATCGCGATTAATCGCATTAATGTCATAGTTAACTCCTGATTAATCGCACATTTTTATCTATTCTTAATGTCTTTTGATTTCTTTTTGTTACATTTTTTTCTCATTTTAATGCTCTTATCAACATGGAAAAGTGGATTGGCTTGTTTAGTGCAAATGTTTTTTTTTATTATTATTATTGAAAATAACATTGGAATAGTGTTCAATTTCACTCTAACATATATAGCCTAAATAATCTCTCACGCAATGTAACACTGTCTATCAATAAAAGGGTGAAAGAAATACTGACGAGGTCCTGATATTGACGAGGGGGTGGAGAATTAGCATCATCTGTGTTTGTGTGTGTGTTTGCTTGGCCAACATCAAGTGGTGTTTCAGGCTGGACGTGCTGCGATGATTATAGCTCAGTTCATAATGACAAAACATACAGATCGCTTTGGTCTTGTCAATGGGACAATTTGGCAACTTTTTAAAAGTAAACTTTACATTCAGAATCTCATTGGCATCCATTTCGGCGTCTCGCGCTCGTCATCCACTCAAAACATAACGTTACTATTTGTCCGGCTTGCAAGCTGAAACGAGTGTGTGCGGCACAAAACGTCCTCGCGCTGCGCTCTGAAACCCATTCATTTCAATTGCTTGCGCCGCGCGAGGAAGTTTCGTTGCTTCTTCGACCAAAGCGCAAGCGGATCTAGCTAGACCGGAAACAAAACATCAGGCACGCCGCACACACTCGTTTGGGCTTGCGAGCCGGCTTTGAGTGGATGACGAGCGCGAGACGCTGAAATGGATCAGGACGCATGCCGCGTCCTGTTGCAAAAGTATGTGAAAAAACTACAAAGTTTGCTAGGACAAAAAGACCGTTAATCGCGCGAATAAAAAAATTAACGCCGTTAAAATGGGTTTGCGTTAACGCCGTTAATAACGCGTTTAACTGACAGCTCTAATATATATATATATATATATATATATATATATATATATATATATATATATATATATATATATATAAAAATAAAAATGAAACATTTGTTTATCTCTCTGTCCTTATATGAACCCTCTAACACACATGATTGTGGTATGGTACAATGTGGGAGTATTAATTTTTTAAGCTCTCACAAGCAATCAATGTTGGGAAATTCTCAGAATTTCATTTAACACTTCAGTGGAATAGTCTCACATATGAAAAACTGGAGAAGAAAAAACACATTTGCAACAAGAAGAAAGAAGACTTGATAGATAGAACTCAGACAAGCAGAAAAACATATCTCTGTAGGACTTCAGGAACCACACGGTTACAGATTCCCCACTGACGGCTGTGATGAGAGAGCACTGAAAGACTGTGACAGTGATGAAAAGGATCAGGTTTTGTTCTGATGAAGAGCAGAATGTTCCTCCTGAGTCGTGAGGCGCAGGTCTTTGTCAGTCCGTCTCAGGCTGAGCTGGACTCTGGAGTTTGGCTCCTGTGTCTGAGCAGGACAAGGAGAAGATAAATGGCCGTCTCCACTGTGGGTCTCCGCTTCTCTCCTAATGATCCCCAGCTGTATCCGCACAGCACACACCAGCGTCCACAGACAGACGCGCCTGCAGTTGACAAATTGTGAACTGATCAAAAAAAAGAAAAAACATTGGCAGGGATTTAACCCCTTTGTCTCACAGTGACCTCCTGAGTTCTGCAGTGAAATCTTAGAAAAGACTGACATTGATTCCTTACTTTCAGACACCTGGAGCCAGCAGTCCTTTTTAGATTGTGTGTGGAGACCTGATGGTCTGTAGTGTGTAGTTGTTAAGAAAAGACGTCATGCTTTAAAGGGGTCAAATAACGGGACATGCACTTTTACAATTTAATTGTACTGAACTGTGTGTTGGCAGTGCCTGTACACAATCATATAATGATAAAAATCCATTCAGTTTTATTGTTTTCCCGTCTTAAATCGAATCAATCGTCGGACGCCCCTTCCATGATTGTTGATTGACAGCAGCGTTTCAACACATCCCCGCCCTGAGCGAGCTGTCATCATTGTTGACACACTGGAGCAGAATGGCGTCTAAGCGATTGTGGTGTTCTATTCTTGGGTGTAATAACGGTCATTTTGATGTTCTTGAATCCAAACCGCTTAAAACACAGTGGCTGAGTTTTGTTTTCGAAGGGAATTTTTCCCACGAGCAATGCCAATGCTTTCATGTTTCCGCGAATCATTTCTCTCCAGACTGTTTATAACTGAGGGTCAGTATAAAGCTGGTTTTGCTAAGAAGCTGCTCCTGAAAAATGAATCGGTATACCAACTATTCATGTTCCTGCTGCACCTTTTTTTGCGATATGATATATTTTACCAATATGATAATATTTAAAATAATATATTGCATTTTATTGGTGTCTCCCACATTGTCCCACAGCAACATTACGATAGTGTAGATAAGTGTACCATGTTTTATGATAATAATTTATTCTAGTGTCCAATCCATTTCATTAATTTAACATATTTAATATTGGAGACATCCAAGTTATTTGACAGGCCTATTTTAACTTTTTTTTTAAGTAACGCAATAGTTACTTTCCCTGGTTTTATATCATTACTTTTATAATGATTTAATTCAGTTACTATTATTTGTGAGGGGACTCATACATTTTGGGGCATCTCGCCGGGGGGCGGGGTTACGTCCTGCGTCACATCTCTCATGCGGGTTCTCGTCGACCAGTGTCGGCGCGCTCCAGTCAAAGTTTTTCCAACCGTCTCTGCTCTGAACTCGTCTGTTGAGTGGGAAGTTAAATTTACCGGCCTTTATACATATTTTTGCACGATCGTGAGCTTAGAATTATAAGGTTCTATCTCCGTTTAGGGTAGTTCTGAGATATTGAGCATCAAAGTTTTTACATCCCACCTGGCAAAACTGTTATGTAGTATAATCTTCTATTATAGCTTTATCTATTAATCTTTTTTTTACAAAAATAACACCACACAGGCATTAATAAACACCTAATGGATCAGATTATGTCAAAACTCAATTTCGACCAAAAGTGGAGATAGAACCTTATAATTCTAAGCTCACACGAATGGAGGGTACGTTTTTAATCATGTAAGATTGTTTTCCTGTTTAGTTAAGATTTCGACTGTTAGATCTCATGATATTTCCATTTTTGGCGTGCCACGCATAGTGTTTATGAATGCCGTTGACTTAACTGTTTATTTAAATATATGACCTACCCCAACCAGTCCCTAAACCTACCCGTCACTGGGGTTAATAACGTTAACGTTACCATTTATGAGTCCTCCTCTAACGTTACTGCTACCATCCTTGGAAAAAAATATCGCTCCTCAGATGTAGATCTATGTAGATTTAACGGCGTAGACATACATAGGTGTTTCTTTCTTTTTGTGTGTGTGTGTGTATGTGTTTATTTTGTATGATTACTTCACCCATGTATTTGTACTCTTACTGGGATTCATACATGTATTTGTACAAAATGTATTGTGTATTGACATGATTAAAATCTTGCATTAAGGCCTGTTTCTATTTCGTAATTCAACCTGTAATAGCAGTATTGAGTCAAATTAGTCGTTACTGCTTGAATCACCTAAAGAAGAAACATGAACTGGTTAACTGGAGTTTACTGGAAGTTTACTTTTCTGCAATACAATAAGTAGGTCTAACTTTATCGAGGTAAAAGTTTCCCCGCTGTCACCAGACGTAACGTTAGGTCTAGGAGTGGAGAGAAGAGTGACAAAATCACGGTAGGGCTGTGCAAACAAAGTAGGCTATCTATCTAGCATTGCCATGTCAGTGTATTGATTGATTCATTGTCCCTTCATAGTTTGTAAGAGTCAGAGACATTTCAGGTTGGATGTATTTAATAAACTGAGCGAAACCTATTCATCTGGTAATATGAAACGCGACTTGGCCATTGTAATCAAGGCTACGGCACATCTGGTTACTGTACAACTTAAACCCATGGTAGCTGAATTCCTGATTTCGCTTTCGTTCACTAAACAAAGGCTATGGAAATTAAACATCACTTTCCCATCATAAACATGTTGTAAAAAACATAACTTATTAGATTTAAGACCTAAATTCGGTACCTAGTTCTGTGACTGCCTGTGAGCGTTATGGTGCGCGGCACACCTGGTCGACGAGAACCCGCATGAGAGATGTGACGCAGGACGTAACCCCGCCCCCGGACGAGATGCCCCAAAATTTACGAATCCCATTTGTGAGAAGTAACTAGTAACTATAACTATGTTGGCTTCAATTTTAATATGTGGATTGATATATTTTTGGAATTTACATTGAAAATGTGCTGTTTGATAAGGGAAGTGACACAATTTTGCAGCAGGTACTGTAGGATTCTGTTTATTGCAAACTTTGAGAGAAATTCAGTAATATCAAGGTTCGGTTTCAGCCACCTATTGGACTGGAGTTGTTAATGTTTGCTTGCTTTTTATTTTTCCATACTATAACTTAGATAAGTATTGAACTCAGGGTCTGACAGAACCATCTATGCATCCACATCAGATGTGTTGATAATGCCACATTCAGGCCCTTGAGACTGGAAAGAGCTGGCAGGGATAAGCAGAGGTGAGCACTGTGTCATTTACTCTCTCTACACCAGTGACTGTGATCTGTGTGTTTGGAGCTCTTCATCCATCAGGATAAAGTCGAAGAGATCAAACAAAGCCACAGTGAAGCCACTGAACTCAACAGACTCAGCAATGATGAATTTATTTACTGATGTGATTAACAGGTTGTTACTAAGGAGGGAAACTATTTGATTTGCACCTATTTATTATCTGTTCGCTTGGAAGTACCAAACTATTAGGAAACCGTTTTGAAGGTCAAGCACTGGCTGGTTAGCATAGCAGGCTTAGGATCACATATAATTAGATTAGCATTAGCATAATTTAGCATTCCTTTAGCAAGCAAGCAAGCAACTTTATTTATATAACACTTTTTTTAAACAACAGACGTTGCCCCAAAGTGCTTTACAGAATAATAACATGAAAGTCATACAACAAAACAGACATACTTTAAAAAGAGTATTAGGCATACCGGTCGTGACCTAGTTTCTAATCCAACACAGTCTCATGAAAATGCGTATCTATACCTATATCTATACTGCGCATTTATCCGCCAAAATGGTTTTTGCGTGCAAATGCTCTGCACTAAAAAACCCTGGGGTTGGTTTAGGGGGGTGGGGAGTTTGTGCGTATTATAGGCTTACGCCTAAAATTGCATATCATATGCATGCAAAAAACGCGTACCATATACACGCAAAAACTGATATTGGTGTATAAATGCCACGAGAAATGACATTCGTGCTATACAGTAGATACAAACTTTCATGAGATCGGGCTCTCTAATCTGTGTCTCGTTCATTTCACTTGTTGTTCGTTATAACTAACACATTATTTCCTTCATCATGTACTTCATTGCAAGAGGAATTAATTTATACACTTAAACATTATTATTTTATTATTTTGTTTTTAAGTATACTTTTCCATTTAAATAATTTTATTATTTATTGCACGTATTTTTTTTTGCATTTATTTATTGCAACATTGCACGTAACCTTGCACGTGCAATGTTGCGACCGCCAACATTGTCAAACGATCCACGTTCACAAGGATCCATGAAAATGACAAAAAAATTATTAATGTCAGAGCCGTGTTTCCCAAAAGCATCGTAAGCCTAAATTGATCGTAAAAACGATCGTACGAATGATTTTAATATTATGTTCTGTTTCCCAAAAGCATCGTAACTTAAGTAGCACTTGAAAATCTTCGTAGAACTACGAGTGCTCTGGAGTAATCGTACATCGGTCATCGTAAGTTATCGAGTTAAGCATCGAGTTATGAGGTCACCTGCAGGACCGGCAGATTACACTTTTATCTAGATTCAATAGATTACACTGCAACGTAAGTATAGCCTATAATATATAGGTTTTGATTGTACACTTTTTTTGTACTCGTGTTTTGTTTAAATGAATAAATTAAATAATGAAAAAGGGAGGGAAAAAATTGAAAATTAAAATTAAATCTAAATAAATCATAAAAAAAAATCATAAAATAAGTAATCTGAGAAATATGCTTTAAAGACCGGGCAAAATAGGGATGAATAATAAAAAAATAAAAAAATCTGTCAATGACTTGCTGACGTGCACGAAAACCAGCCATCTATTGGGCGTTTCTCGCGGAACTCTTTCACTGATCTTTAAACACGGTTGCAGTTAGTTTGCAATGTGACATGTCCTTCCAGATGTTTTGTTTTTCCTTATTTGTATGGTGTCCTTTAAATCTGTTAAAAATAAAATCTTTGTTTCCCTCTATCTCCTCTAGAAGGACATTAATTTTATCTTTTTAAGCCTATCTTCTCTTGTTTTTTTATTATTATTTTTTTCCAGCCATTTTGTCAGCCTGTATAGGTGTTTTAAATCCATATAGACTTGTCTTGATGTCTAATCCACAACAAATGACGATTATTAGGTTAAACGTTCAGAATACGACTCCATATAAGGTTATATTTCAGCACTTTGCGAATGGATAGCGACGCTTAAGTAGCACGTAGAACGCGTTCTCGCACGTTCATGTTACGCCGCCTTCACACTGGCAGTTGAAATCAGCTCCGATGCGGCTGCCAAACGACCGGAAGTCATTCATTTCCTATGGAGATTCGCAGACCACATGCGACTGGGTCCGAACCGAGTGCGGTGCGAAGAAAATCGTGTCCGTCTGGTCATCCGGATGCGTTAAAAAATTTGAACTCTTGCGAAAAGCTACGGACGGTTCCTATCCGACAAAAGATGATTTCAACTGCCAGTGTGAAGGCAGCGTTAAGTGCATTTTGGGAAACGCACGTGGAATTGCTGCGATTGTTCGTAACCTTGCACGTAGAGAGTGCTCTTAAGAGCTTAGATTCATCGTTCTCGGGAAACCTGGCCCAGGCCAGTAGTTGGTGATGTCATTTTGTAAAGAAACACTTTGAAAAAAACATGCACTTTGAAACCTGTTTTCAAAGTTTCATTGTCACTTAAATGAATGGGCAAAACATTAAAAGTTTTCATTTTTAGGTGAAAATGGAGTCTTGTAAATGACCCCTCATGCTTGCGCTAGAACAGTAGTACAAAAGTAACAAAACCCATGACTTTTAACTTTAAATAAATATTATTGTACATTGGGTCATATAATGTGCACAATTATAAGGCACTAGACATATATAGCTCAATGGTTCAATAAATATTCAAAGTGATTAGAATAAGTCATTAGAATATAATAATATTCTAAATGTGTCTTTTTTAAAAGAAAATTAGTATGTTATAAAGCCATGTTGAATGAATCTGTCCGTGTAGATCAAACAATTAGACATTTTTACACCTCGAAAGCAGCGATTTACTTTTAAAATTGGCAGTTCACTAAAAGTGCACATTTTAATACAGTTTAATGCACTTTTTTCTCAAGGGGATGCAGCACAAGTCAGATCCACTGGCTCAACTTCTCTCTGCATATCTCTCAAGGTTTATGGTGTTTCATCCAATTATTGACTTACAACTTAGCCGTGTAATACTTGCAATCCCTCTGCAAACAGTGCAGTTTAAAACACTTTGATCTGATACTGTAACTTTGAGTTTCTACTGGCTTAATGTGTACAGACCCACACATAATCTAAACATAGCCTATTTGAGTCAAGATGTTGATTGTGGATAATCACCATCATATTTACAAACCAACAGTGGAGTTAGGCTGAAACGAGTCAATGCCACAGCAAATAACAATTATAGGCTTATATATAATGTTTAATATCAATAATAGAGGATAGGGCTGGTTAGATCGCAGGGAATTTATGTTTCCATCCACCTAATTTTATGTGTATTTTGGGATATTGCAAAAAAAGTGCTGAATGGAATCGGCAAGATGAACATATGTTCTAAAAATACACATACAAAACAGTGAAGTTATGACATCTATGGTGCTAGTGGCAACAAACTTGACGGTTACGCTTCCTTTTACAGTACAGTACTTACAGTGTACTTACCTAGAAAGTACTGGCTAATATAAGGTAAGTACATGGAACAGGGGTAGGTTCAGGGTTAGTACTAGTTATTACCCAGTAATTGTAGTTACTAAAATAACTACATAGTATTTACATGGGTAACTGGACTGTAAAAGGAAGCGTTACCCTTGACACAATGGGTAAAACACCTCAAATAGTTATAAGGTTATTTTTTAACACACAACAGGGCAGTGGTTCTCAATTGGTTCGCCATGGGACACACATTTCCCCGTGGTCATTAATCCGCAACCCAAATTTTAACAATTGGAACAAAGCAAATTTACTGTCCACACTTTACTTAACATACACAACGATTAAATTAGGAATTTCAATAACACTGATGAATAAACTGTATTAAGTTAATTATATTAAATGGCAGTCCCAAACTAGTTAACCCTCAGGTGCTCTTCGGTCATTTCTGACCGAAAAAATTTCTGTTTTAAAATTTTAAAGATCACAGCTTCATCAGAATGTTACGAAACCTGGTGACTTTTATGGCATTGGGTATGTGAACACACAAAAAAAATTGAGGTCATGATCCGAGCAGGCTAAGTGGTCGTAAAAAATAGTCACACTTGTGCTCTTCGGTCAAAAATGACTGACCATAGGAAATGAATGGGAAATTGACAAAAACACAAAAACTTTGAGAATCTTTGTGTGTACAATCTACAAATCGGCCACAATGCAGAAAAAGTGCTCAGCATTGAAGGGGTGATGCTCTGAAACGTCAAGAGTGCAAAACAGACACACCCACCCACACACACTTTTATACACAAAAACACCAATAAATTGTGATTAAAGAAATCTGTTTTGAATATTTAAAAATCACAGGTCATCAGAAAATTACGAAACTTGGTGACTTTTATGGCAATAGGTATGTGAACACAAAAAAAAATTTGAGGTCATGATTCGAGCAATTTAAGTGGTAAAACATTTTTTTTGTATTATTTTCTATGGCAAAAATGGACCATAACTATTGCATAAATACTAATAAGTAACATCAAACTGGCTCAAAATACAAAATTAAAAAGAAAAAATATTATTTAACAAAAATAAATTGCATTGGTTTTACTGGGATGGAGAAAATTTCATTTTTAGGTGTCCGGTCACTTTTGACCGGGAAGATAACAAGTGTGACTCCGAAACGAAGAGCACCTGAGGGTTAATACAGTACACTGCAGTTCCCATGATAAATGCACTGTTATTAAAACATACAGTATGGACACTGATTCCGGATCAATAGAATGAATCATGCCTCCATGCAAATCTTTCACAGCATACACATAATGTACCACTTTTGTAATGTATTTGTACTTTTTGGTAATCAAAACTGACAATGCAACTATGATTATACTCTTAATTTTGATAGCAACAATGCATTCTGTGTGAACTGGCCCTAACAAGTTGTGAAAATAACGTTAGAATATTAACACTGACAAATAGCCTGACATCACTTTGGGTTGGCAGATACCAAATCAGGACAACACAAGCCAGGTCAGTCGAACGAACAAAAACCTGGAAAGGTCTAGAGACGAACTTATTTTAACGTGTTTGCGTGAAAAATACATCTACTCAAGCAGTACTACCCCGTTCCTTGCTTGCGTTCATCTGCCTCCGCTTTTGAGTGCAACACCCACATCTCACAATCAAAATCAATAACTGATGGATAGAACTAAGTCCCCATTTCTACATTTGTCGTTTTTAAATAATCCATTCAACTTGAATGTGCATCACAATACGAGACAAAAGATCTGTCACTTAGCTACTTTCTTTTCATCAAAACTTCAATTTTAATGACAAGAATATGTATAAGCCCCTTCCTTTTGTCAGCTCCTTTATTGTTCTTATTCAGTGGTTAAACTGTCTTTTTCTTGTTTCTTTTGTTTTTCCCTCATGTTTAACCATTCACGTCAAGCAGTTAGTGCATATTTAATCACATTGAGAAACTGTTTGTAAATGCATTTATTCAGAACTATTAAGGCTTTGTCTTCAATTATTTTAATTGCATTACAGTGCGTTCAAACTCTTGCATATCAGTGAAACCGTTACAGAAGCGTTCATAAGGGACATGGTCATATTTTAAGATAGTCTTATTTTGATATCATTTAATGTTAAAAAGTGTTTGTAGGCCTAAAACTGAAGATGGTGTTGTACATTTGAAACAAACAAAAAAGAGTTTTACATTGCCAATTTTAGGTGCTCCACTGTTTAATCCTATACTTTGAGGGGAGATTTATCATAGTCATCATCAGTCTATACCTGTTGGAGAGACAGACTGAAGAAAGCAAGAGGTTTTAAATGGAAACTGTAATTGTAATGTAATAGAGGATAGTGAATCTTCATAGCTATAATTTTGGTCACAATAGCTGTCTCAAAACCAACTGAGCTGCCTACCTAGATACATTTTTTTGGGCTATTATGGGTGTACTCCTGATGTGAAGACTATCTGAAATTGTAGTTTTTAGGGGGGGGGTGTATTCAGGTGTATTCACTGCTTTAAGGTTTCAATGATTCAAATCCTAATTTAACACATTGATTTATATATTTATAATGTACAGCAGCTTTGACATTGTTCTACTACTTTTGTGTTCCGCAGGAAATAAGTCATACAGGTTTTGTGTGACATAATGTAAGGGTATGGCAGGTTGGCGTGTGTCTCTCAGGTAATTCCATAATTCACTAAATTCCAGATTTGCCGTTTTTAAATTCAAATTAAATGTTAGTAAGTGGCACTAAAAGTTAATGCTCTGTTGCTTTTGAATTTTTTTCTGTGATTCGTGTTGACTTTTCAATCCGATCTCAAAGCGATTTTTATGAATTTTCCAAGGTGGCCAATTCACATGACCTTACTCAATGAACTACTATGAAATACTTACTTACTGACCTTACAAAAATTTTACAATTTGCCCAATTCATATGAATTGGTACGAATGACCAACCCCTGACTTTGCTACACCTACCCCTCACTGGGGTTTAGACAAATTTGGACTTTTACCTGACCGCTTCATCTCAAGTGCAACTCTGTACCAGGTGGGATATCGAGCAAGTTTATTAAATAAAAAAAAAAAAAATGGAGCTGGTTATGGGATGTAAAAGTAAAAACACATTGGTTTGCAAATAACACACTAAAAGGTTTTTGACGTCATAACATGGGATTGTGCAAGTGTACTTTTATTTTGGATTGCATTTTTCCCAAGCCTATGTTGATTGGTGGCACAATTTTTGATATTAATCAGTACAGAAGTAGTCTTTGTAGATCTTGTGACAATTTTCCATGTTTTTAAGTACTTGTGTCATCACATTTGTGTTGTTTACTAAGAGCATAAGTATGAAATGTCACCTTTAATTAAACTGGAACGCAATAAGGCTGAAACACACAATTAAACTGTGTATAGTTTTCAATTATTTTTAATCTCAGAAAATTGCCACAAGAGGTCGCAGTTTCCAACAATAACAAAGGCGTATGTTTACGACGCAGTGACGAGCTGAATGATGGGACTTGCTGTCAATAATGTTTATGGATTAGTGAAAACACTCATGTTTTTTTAACATTACAGTGGTATGAAGAGATCGCGATTGCTAAAAAGAGACATATATCACAGCGAGTTCCCACAGATATAAAGGAATAAGGAAATTTCATCCTATTGAACTACACGCAAGTGCTGGATTACTCACACAGGTCAGTTTTTTAGACAAATTAATCTTGTGAGGGAAACACAGCGCTGTTCCACTTGTTATAACATTACACTATCACATTAAACGGCATTTAAATGTGTGTTGAAAATTATAATGTTACTATACGTGTTAGATTGTTTGTTATACGAAACTAGCAGCTAGATCAACATAAGAATAACATACTGACCATTTTCTAAAATTGTATCATGTGAAGCTTACGCTATAACATTGATTTGTTTTATGTACATTTGTTCACCTGTCTAATAAAGCTGCAAAGTCGTGACTTGTGAAGTTCTGTCAATTCCAAGTTAGTCACAGATGCTAGCTCTCTGTCGAGTGGAAGTCAGTCTCGGACGCTAGCTCTCGGCATCTCAGAAACGCCACGCTGATATTATCCTCATTTTAGTTCTCCTTGTTTGTCCCAAAGTCTGCTTGTCATGGTTTATGTTTGAATGAAACAAGAACTGGGTGCTTCTAAACGTTATTCACTACGAAGTTGTCCATGTCTGTCGCCATGGTTACTCATTGCTATGGCAGTACGAGCGGAAACGAGGATAGCGCTGTTATTGCGTCATTGACAGGCGACATTTTTTTTTCCGTTACGGCCACTTATTTAAAATTGGAATTTCTCTGAAATAAAACAACTTTGGAGATTTTTGGGATATTGGAAGTACACAACTGCAGGAAATATATCACACTGTGCAAGTGATTTTTGGGTATTTTATTACAAATTCCTTACATATTGGACCTTTAAAGAGTTAGAGGTATTACTGGACCATCAGTCATGTTTTCCATTGCTTCTGTGATTTGATAATGAGATTTGAGGATGTTGCAGTGTTTTGTGTAAAGGCGTAGTGGTTTTGACCTGCAGGGTTTGGTGCTTATCCAAATCTAACCAGATCTTTCACACGTTATTCAAACTAGCAGGTCAGGCACTCTGTAGGCCAAAAGAGTCCATCACTGTGACCACAGAGACCCCCTTAGTCTCTCAGGGATTTCTGTTTGTTCTCTCTCTGTTAGAAACTCAACACTGTGTGATTCCAGTGGGATGTGTCAAGTGGTCATTCTCAGACAGACATGTGGGAATTTCCAACACATCAACCCTCAAGGGAGTGGAAAGAAGTTTGTTTTTTTGAGAAATTTAGCTTGATAGTTGACTGAGAAGTTGATAATTTGTTCCAGTAGCGTCTCTCTCTCTTTTGATTAGCTATTAGTTATGCAAAGAAAATGAATTTGTGTTTTTCTTCTAGTGCCAGCTCTGATCCAACCAATTTGGTTGGTCTCCTGATGGGAGGCTGTCCTCTAACCCCCCCACCCGAACCAGCTGGGTAACAGACTGGTGTCGCGGGTCTCCTAATGCAGCCTACGGCTTTAGGCTGTAATATGGTGTTCACATGCTCTTTTTCAGTACAATGAAATTAAATTATGAGCAAGGTCTGAAAAAATGAAAAGCCATTTGATTGTATTGAGGAGGGTCAAATAATATAGCCTACTTTTACATTTAGTTTTTTTGTCAATTTAATTGTATGAAAATCGAGTCAGGGGTAAACCTTCTGCCGGAACAAGGCTTGTGTACAGCCATTACAGGAAGTAGGGATGCACCGATACCACTTTTTGGAAAACGAGTACGAGTACGAGTACTTGCATTTCAGTACTCGCCGATACCGATACCGAGTACTTAATAAAAAAAAACATGATTTAAAATCAGTTTTAACTATTTTTCCAATTTATTTAATTATATTTTATTTCATTTTATATATATATATATATATATATATATATATATATATATATATATATATATATATATATATATATATATATATATATATATATATATTCTATTTTTTTCTTTCTTTTTTTCCAAATAGTTAAATAAAAAAATTCAATTCAATGACTATTATTTATGATGGTACATTTATGAAAGCATTGAAGGCTGTAGCCATTGAAGGCTGTTTATATGAAAATATTGATGATATTGAGAAATATTGCTTATAAAAAAATCAAGAGAAAAAGCAACCTTATGCACACATTATTAGTAGTAGCAATTTTGATTAATAGAGACGTAGTTAAATCTATTGTACAGTAGCCTAATATAATTATTTCTGTCAATTTCTTACCAAACTTTTATTTTGACGGGTTGCCGTGAAGACCTTTGAGTTTCTGTGCGTGTCTGATACATAGACAACATTGGGCGTTTCTCAATGTCAAAGGGAAGTATCCTTGACATTGAGAAACACCTAGTAAAAGAAATGATATGACGATCGTTTTTCTCAAATGAAACGGTAAAATACCTACCGTTACTCATGAAGTGACTCTCGGAGATGAAATCATGAATCATGTCATCATATCGTGAGGCAGCAGAGACGGAGAACAGCGCGAGCGTCACTCAGAGCTTCAGTGTGTGTGAGAGGTAGCTAACGTTAAATGAAACCGCGCGTCTGCACTGTTCATTCACACAGAGACAAGCAGAACATGCAGGTTTCATATTTAAACAGTCGTTTGGCAGTTTAATATACACAGACACACATCAGCAGCGCCGCCGGTCGCCATGTCTCAGCGCTTTCATGATGATGACGCAACTTCACGCCCTTCGTGCATGCATGTGCAAACGGAACTGGGTTTGATCAGGTATTCGGTACCACCGGGACTTGGTACCGTGACGTTTACATTTTTTAGTACCGACTTGGTCCACGCGGCTGACAGGTCTCGTCTCGCCTCGCCTTCTCCCCGCTCTGAGCTGCAGCCGGGGCCTGGGGGCGGGCACTCGGCGCCTGTGATTAACCCATTTCTCAGACCGTGGTATCGAGTCCCGGTATCGGGGGACTTTTAGCGAGTACGAGTACTTTAAAAAATGTGGTATCGAGGCCGATACCCGATACCGGTAGTCTGGTGTTGGTGCATGCCTAACAGGAAGCCAGTGAAAATATGTATAAAGTTATAAAAATGGATATTTATCTTACAAAACTCCATTGCTTTGCTTTATAAGGCCTTTATTAACCCCCTGGAGCCATGGATTTATTTTTATTTATTTTTATGATGGATGGATGGATGGATGTGCTTTTTTGGGAATCCAAATCTAAGGGACCATTCAATCCTATTATAAATCTTGGAAGAGCCAGGATATTTTTTAATATAACTCAGATTGTGTTTGGCTAAAAGTAGAAATTCAAATACACCATGGCTTGAGGGTAAGGAAAGTGGCATAATTTTCATTTTTGGGAGGACTAACTCTTTAAATGTCTTTGTAGTTTTCACCAGTATCAGAATTGATAACAGAGATGATTTATACTTCAACTGAGAGCTGCTGCCTTTCATGACTGAGGCTGACCTGAGCCTCTCAAAGTCAATGTTGTGATGTCAACACTGAAATAAGCCATATCTCTACGCCACTCTCTATCGTAAAGTACATCTGTGAAACATGAATTTCTCATTGACCCCCTGGAAAACTTGTCCCATCCTTTTGATTTTAATAATGTATTAGTAAATGTTTAAATAAATTTTCACTAAGATTAATAAATGATTTAGCTGTATTTGCAATTGTTAATTCGTGTTAACTAATGTAGTTAACAGTGTAACCTTGTTGTAAGTGTGACCATAAATATGAACTATACAAAATCCATCAATTTAAATAATGCTTAAAATAAATAGGAAAATTAGATGATTTTTTAAAGGAGTTGTTGGATTTTAGATCTGAAAACTATTTTATTTCAGTTGTTTGCCAGTTTTTATTTTACGTATTTTTTTTAAATATTAAAAAGACAAAAGCACATGCATTTACTTAAAATTATGAAAATAAAATGATAAATATAAACAAAAGCTTGAAGAAAATATCATAAATACTATGATAGTAAATATTACTAAGATATGAAGTAGTGGCCAAAAGTGATGTCCAAAATTTACATCTTCACGTTTTATTCAAATTATTTAAAAATTGTTGAAGATTGAGTAAGCATATTGCATAGCTGTGCTTGGAGTCAATTGTTTTATGTGCCAAAAAAAGAAAAGAATACATGCAAAACGAGAGAGAACAAACTAAATATTAATAACCATGTTGTACACAATGTATGCTTTTTTTTCTTTTAACTTTGCTTTACATGCTATAATAATGTTTTTTGTTTGTTTGTTTGTTTGTATGCATAGTAATACAAATCCTGAAGCTATTAGTTTGCCATATAATTTTGTCAGATAAATACCTTAACCAGGTTTTGTGTTTTGTTCTTCGTTTTTACTTAAAATATTTGAAAAATATATAAAATATTTTTTGTAATTTAATCAAACTTGTGTGGTCATTATATATATAT
>JAQIUQ010003062.1:0-120948 GCA_030378365.1 Hybognathus amarus | reverse complement strand
CTGAACACAAAAGAATATTTTGAAACAGTTGATGGACCCCACTGACTTGAAATAAATACAAAAATCCTTTTAAAATGTTTTCTTCAAGGTTCAACAAAACAAAGAAACTCATATTTGGAACAACCTGAGATTGAGTAAATAATGACAGAATTCCCCTTTTTGGGTGAACTAACCCTGTAAGGTACAAAATAACATATAAAATGTTATTTTAGAATATAGGATAGAGCAAGGCACAAATTACACGTGGCTAGTCATAACACCCTTGTTTTAAATACTTCCACACATGCTAGCATGGTGAAACTTAGTGTGTAAACTAGTTACACACACTATAGAGAAAAAAATGCACCAAAATTCAGAAATTTGTCACATTTCACTGTCCATTCTTTCAGGGTATTTTAAGATACAAGTATGCACTGTATTAATGAAACAAAACCATATAATACAAGACATAAGTGAAATGAATGTGTGCATAAATAAACAGGCCTACTCTGAAACTTAAATTTACACAAACTGAGAAAGTCGAAAGCATTAGGTTGTGCCCTGCTCTCCGTAATCGCTGCAAAACGTCCAGTTTTTTTTTTATTCTTTAAAAACTTTTTTTTTTAAGTTCTCAAAGACCAGAAAACTTTGAACAAGCAATATAATGTTACCGAAAAATACACTTGTTCAAAACTTTGAGAGAACCTCACCACAAAGTTAGCCAAAATTCTGAGAACAATTCCTCTCAGCTGGGATTTTGCTTCAGTAAAGTTGGCCTACCGGTATATAAAATCGAAATGATGCATTTTAGATTCTAGAATTAATCAGTATGAAATGTACAAAATGTCTTCTCACGGGAATCTCACTGCCATAAACGATTATCTCCAGTGCAGAGTTCTTCTCGTAGGTGTCAATGGAGCCGAGGTCATACAGAGACGAGCACACGGGACCGTAGGCCCATTCTGTGATCTTGCGGGACAGATGTCTGCACCCCTTAAACTCCCGCTGGACGATGTGCTTAAACAGCTAGAAAAATGACATCCATGAAAAATTATATCTGAATGATTTCATCAAACAGGCTCTTTCAACCCTATGCTAACATAACCCTATAATAACATATATTTTCAAAGTTGTTTTATTTAGTCACTTTTTCTTTTCTGAACAATGTGCTAATTTAAGCTATCTGCCATGCCCAGCAGCAACATCAGCTAGAATATAGAACAAAGGAAATAAAATAAATGCAAACATTAAAGGGATAGTTCACTTTGAAATTAATTTTTGATGTTTTAGCTTACCTCAAGGGCATCCAAGATGTAGGTCTCTTCAGTCAAACCGTTGTTGTCTGTCAGTCATATAATGGTAGGTTTAGGGGGTCCACCCTGGGTTCACTTCAAAGAGCATACACAGAGAAGTCCAAATTAAACATGATTTAAAGACTTGTAAATGTAAGTACACATTGATGGCCTAAGACTCAGTATTTATATCGTTTTTACCTCGTGTGACCACAGCCATGTCCAACTGATATGAAGGCACAGGCGCTTCGGTCTGCACATGCGCCGGAAGTGATCGCTCGCGCGCACAGCGTCACTCACAGAGATTTCGGAAGTTTTACCTTTCACTAAACATAATAGATATATCGAAAGTCTTCCATTGTGAATTCCTGTATATCAAAATATGTTTAGATCTTCACAGTGAAAGGTAAAACTTCCGAAATCTCTGTGTAAACAACGAGTGACGTAAATACGCAAGCGATCACTTCCGTCGCATGTGCAGACTGAAGCGCCCATGCCTTCAGATCAGTTGGACGTGGCTGTAGTTACACAAGGTAAAAACGATATAAATACTGTTCGTTTTCTCACACAAACCGCTCATTTCGGTGTCTTAGGCCATCGATGTGTACTTACATTTACGTGTCATTAAATCATGTTTAATTTTGACTTCTCTTGTGCATGCTCTTTGAGGTGAACAGAGATCTTGGTGGACCCCCTAAACCTCCATTATATGACTGATAGACAACAATCAGTTTGACCGAAAAATATAAAAATTAAAAATACTGTGGAAACAAATACACCTACATCTTGGATGCCCTTGAGGTAAGCTAAAACATATCAATAATTAATTTCAAAGTGAACTATCCCTTTAAACAAACTGTGACCATAGGTTAAATAAGACAATGACTGTTACTGTGTGACTGTGAATCAGTCTGGTGTCTGATTTAATGCCTGCTGAAGGAAAATAACATGTCGAATCACATGAAGACTAATCATCTGTACAAAACCAGGAACATCCAAAAACAGAACTGAGAGTTATGGGCACATACTTCAAATGAATCACTTCAAAAAAATGTTTGGTATTTTGCAAAAAAACTAAGTTGTTCATATGACACTAAAAAATGTTTACCTTCAATTTTCCTGTTTTGGCGGCTAGTTGGATTGGTGTGAGTCCTTTATAATTTTCGATTTCCTCCAGTTTGATCTTGGGGTGAAGTTGGTAGGATTTGAATAAGATGTGGTCATACATGGCAATGACAAACTCTGTGTTTTCAGGACTATTATCAGCTATGGATACTAGTGCGTGGAGCGCTGTGTTCCCATGAGAGTCCCTCTCCCTGACATCCACCGACTGGTAAGGGTTATCCATAAGGAAGTCCACAATGTCTGGCTGATTAGTGCAAGCGGCCAGCGACAAGGGCAACTCACCTGTGCACAGAAGGTGTGAACGGTACAGGTAAGTCCAGGTACCCACAAAATGGGTCAGTAACATTGGGAACATTATGTGGAAGATTTTACTATTTCTACTGTAAATTGTTGTCAGAATTATCCGCCCAGCAAAAGTTCAAACCTTATCGTTAGACCTACCAAAATAGAAGCACATTTCTTGATTGGGTTGGAAGAATTTCCCACAGGCCTTAGCATGGACATCGGCCCCTTTCTTTACCAGCATCTGTACAAATTTAAGACTCCTCCTTTCAATCGCAACATGGAGTGCTGTCTGACCTGCCAAAGAGATCAGTCGATAACATTGTAATAGGGTCTACATTCTGTTGACATTATAGCTAATATAAAACTAGATCTAATAATCAAACATGTAAAATGAAGCTGTAATGGCTCTGACCTTTGTAGAAACTGTCTGTGTAAGCAGCGTTGACAAATTTTTTTAAATCTCCCAGTTTCTCTGCAATGTCCAGCAGATGTTCAATAGTGTCATTCTCCCCTTTCTTCAAATTTAAAAGCGCTTTCAGCAGGGCTGTCTTTCCATTGGACATATCTGAAGAAGAAAGAAGACTGTTGTTTTATTATGTCGTAAATATCAGTCATGAATTCACAGTGCTCGTCTGTGTATTCTTTGTACACTACCATTCAAATGTTTGGAAACAGTAAAAAAGAAAAGAAAATAAATATTTTCTAAAAGAGTAACTAAACCCTAAGCCAACGTTTTTAGTTAATGATCTGTAAGAATGGATCTTTATTAATACCAGTCATTGATTCGAGTAACTTTTTTGTCATTTGTGTGTATAAAGTGATTTATTTCTACAATATATGGTGTAAAAACGTCTTAGTGCTGCCCTCTTCAGGTTGAACGGTGGCGACTGCAGTTAAATTTTCCTATTGGATGTTCCGCACTTTGTGACGTACGCAGGTTTCAGCTCAACACGCTCTTGTTACGAGCGGCAGTATAAAACCCAGCTTGTTTCGTCAAAACCACTGTAGCGAGTCAGGAGTTGGAATTGCGAGTATCTGAAAACGATCAGGATAGAGTGTTTTAGCATCTATTTCGTCCCCTCTGTCTCCGCTGGGGTCTGCCCACTTTTTCAGCATTTTTCAAATATTGCCAATGGGTGGACTCAGGCTCTGACCAGGGGTTTAGTTACCCTTTAAGCACCGATTCAGCATATTAAAATAATGAACTTTTCCCAAACTTTTCAACAGTTGTGTATTTTTTCTTGAATACAATTACATTGAGAGTCAGTGAGGCGTTTCATGTTTTTGTGCAGGTACAGATGTAAACCCTGCAGTTTCGCCACCTCGCCACTGGACACGGCCTCAAACAGACTCTTGATGGTAAACCTCACACTCTCCTGTTGAGCCGGTTCCTCTTTTACTTTTCTGATTCCCCTGTATGCAGAATGTATCTGTTAAAGTTTCAATCTCTGAATTTTTATTTGTCATTCACATTAGTGTGGTTTTATATTAAGGAGCCCCACTTACTTGTCAAAGTTTAGGTTAAATTTAATTGTAGGTTGTGTAGGTTCCTGTATGTCATCCAGGTAGTTAGAATCCATGGGCCTCTTGTCACTCTTCTTCATCTGTTTTGGGCGTTGACCTCTCCTCCTCTGTCAGGTCATCCGTCTCCAGAGTGAATGATGAGGTGCTGCTGTTTTTTGGTTTACTCATAGTGATGCCTTCTTTGTCTCACAGCAGAAGCTGTAATCTGCATTAAAGTGATATTGTAAACAGATGCAGGACATTAGGTTTTAATTTCGTACAAAAACGTAAAATGTGATAGCCTGGATCCCAGCCCAAACTCCGCCCACAACATTTTTTGGACGGGAAGTTCGGTCTGGACTCGATCCATTGAGTATGATCGGTTCAGAAATCATCGGGCCAATCAAATTGACAGGGCGGGCTTTATACGATGATGGACAGGTGATCTGAAGGGACGTAATCATCACGTTATCAAAGAGCGCTAACTGTCTTTCCTCAAAGATGACTGCAGCTGGAGAATTGAGATGTATAGATTCCACTGTCGCGTCTGTTGTGAAATAAATCGAAAGCGCATTAATTTTAATAGACAAACAGAAAACTGCAATCAAGGCATTTGTCGATCGGAAAGATATTTTTGCTGTCCCACATGATTCGGGAAAAGTGTAACTTATCAGCTGGCTCTGACGGTCGCTAAGAAGATGGGATGTAATGAAAAGCCTGTGGTTGTTGTGGTTTCTCCTTTAGTCGCACTCATGAAGGAGTAAGTAAAAGAAGCAACACTCGTTATTTAACTTCTAAAATAAGTAAAGTTAGGCTACGAACCATTAAAAGAGGAAGGATCTCACAAATGATCCAAATGGAAACCCTATGACAGGAAGTCAAAGGAAATGCAGAACTAATGCTGCTGTTATAAATGGCTTACATTTGTGCATCTCATTTAAATAAGTTCAATGACAATTATGATAATTATGAAGGTGGGATTATAATGCAGCCATGAGAGCATCTAAACACATAACCTATCAAATGGATCTGTGGTTATCTTGGGTTAGCAACAAATCCATTCTTCATCAAAATAAAAATGTGGATTGAATTACACATTTTCAAAGATTTAAGAGATAGAACCAAATACAAAAGTTCAGAAAGCAGGTTCAGTTTATATGTGCAAGTGAAGGTCTCTGTAAACTGAATTATTAATATTTCTTCATGCTGCTACTCGCTATATGATCCCATGCAGGGAATGGGCCATTATTGACCCATCACGGAACACTTTACCAGAGAATACATGGAAGTGCGTTTCGAACAGAATTCAGTGTCTAATGTATTGAAGAGGTATTAGAAATATTATACATTTACCTCTCTGTAAATGGTTTCATATAGCATTACAGGAGGAAATAGACCTTCATTAAGAAACTCCATTACACTGGCTTTGGGTAATCATGTAGCACTTGATTTTGTAAGGAAAATATTTCCATAGAAACAAGCTACTATCATCTGTTTTGACCGGGTTCCTGAGCATACATGTGATCTGTCTTGTGACATTTTACCATGTATCTGTCTCACAAAGCTGGTTTTGTATTTAAAAGATGTGTCCTTTTTAAATGAATCAGTTTCTTTAAAGATAATAGGAACACAGATTTTGCTTTTATAATCCAATGTGACATTTTATTACCAGTGTTAAGATCAGCAATTATGCTTGGATGCTTTTTCAGTACTATTTTTTTCTTAGGGGACCAATCAAATTACAATTCATTAATAAAATTATTCTATCAACAGATAGTGAGAACAGGAGGTGATAGATCATCTAAGCACAAGAGGAAGGAGACACAAACTATTCAGATAGAAACTCTGTGACAGGAAGTTGCAGTATAGAAGGACATGCAAAATTGACTAGTTATAAATAAATATGAGTTATACGTTTTGAGCATATTTGTATCCCACATGCACATTACACTCAAATTGTTAAAATAATTGGGGAGATGAAATTATGTATAATATGAGTCATCCACTGTTCTCATTTAGGGCATACACGTTATAAACACAATAGATAACCATAAATAGACCTCCTGGGATTTTAAAGATATTATTTAGATTTGTCAAAACAAGGATTAATGTTTAATGTGCATATCACAGCAAAGAAAGGGCGCTTTTTAGTCTGAATGTGCAAGCAGACCGCTCAATGGGTGAGGCAGCTTACGTCTAACATATATTTGATTGACAAATTATATCATTTAATGTTGTTTTATGCTAGATGATGACCTAGTATGCAATAACAAGATAGTCTTACTTACTAGAATATTATGACATGGTCTCTCTGCAAATTGGTTCAGATAACATTATAGTGGAAACAGTACACAGACAGAGCACACAATCTTTTAGATTATCCCACTGATAACATTACAAGATTCAGCGATGTTTTGGGTTGAGCAAAACAAAGTCGAGCATGATATTGTCAGATTTAAAAAGACAAACTTTAAAACCTGTCTGCAGAAATTTGTACTAAAGTAGATCTCACAAGGACTTGTGAAGACATTTGGCAGTGAAAATGTTTACATTTTAAAAGTCTGCTTTTTTTACTGCATTAGCAAAATCTATTATGGTAAACCATTAAAATGCAAGCATAAAGTATCAAAAATTTGTACTCACAAATCAACTTTGGTTTTACTGGTATCCAGTGTTGATGGTCCACTATGTTCAACTGACTTGTCAGAGGTATGATTCCTTGAACACAATGACTTACTTGCTCTCTCTCAGTTTCATAGAGGAAGAGGGCAAGATGTTTTGAGGTTTCTGAGAGCCTTGCAGAAAGGCGGGTTGTATTGATTTCTAAACTGTGTTTACGTTTTGCCATCATGCCATTACCATGCATGCCTTGTAGCTCATTTTAACCCAGTCCTATATACCACACAATGCTCTAAAAAATGATATAATATATAATTGTTCATGTGCTGGAATATAATATATAAAAAGGTACCTTTCTGAACAGCACATGTTGGTTAGTCATAAGTCATCTGCACTTGTTTGCTGAGATGGTTCTGTTGAGAAATTTCACTTTTCTTAATGTGTACGGTTTCCTGCATGATAATGGTGTACTGTGGCAGAGTAAGATGATTTGGCACATGGTGGTTTAGGCGCACACATCTTTTTTCAACTGTCTGTATAGTTATTTTATGTATTTTATGTTCATATATATATATGATATACGAACCAAGACAGATTCACATTACATAAAAGTCAAGTCACCTTTATTTATATAGCGCTTACAGATTTACAATACAGATTGTATCAAAGCAGCTTCACAGTGATAACATAAAGATAATACAACACATATCAATAATATTGTTGAATATTAAATGTCCCCAACTTAGCAAGCCAAAAGCCTTGATGTCATGAACGCATGAACTAATTGTTCCGCATTTGTCAATGAGAGCATATGGCGTAATTTACGATATATTTTAAGATGGATAAATGTGGTTCTACAGATACTAGACACGTGACTTTAAAATGGGAGATTGGTATCAAAGAGCACACCCAGGTTCTTAACCGACAACGAAGACTTAGCAGCCATCAAGTGTTAGACAGTATTGTAGGCTATATTACACGAGGAAGTTTTTTTGTCCAATAATTACAATCTCTGTTTTTTTTTTTCAGAATTTAGTAGTAGGAAATTACTAGTGATCCAATTTTTTTATATCAGCTATGCATTCCGTTAATTTTGTACTGAGCCTTGTGGTACGCCAAACTGAACTTGTGATCGATAAGGCATCTATTCATTTACTGCTACAAACTGATAACGGTCAGATAAGTATGATTTAAACCATGCTAATGCAATTCCAATAATGCTAACATAATTTTCTAGTCTATTTAAAATAATTTTGTGGTCAATTGTGTCAATTGCAGCCCTAAGATCGTAGTAACACTAATAGAGAGATACAACCGCCATCGGATGATAAGAGCAGATCATTTGTGTCTCTAATGAGGGCTGTCTCGGTACTGATGTGGTCTAAATCCTGACCGAAAATCCTTGTAGATATCATTTCTTTCAAGAAAGGAACACAGTTGTGAAGATACTGCTTTTTCCAGTATCTTTGACAGAAAAGGCAGATTCGAGATTGGCCTGTTATCGACTAATTCTGTAGGATCAAGTTGCGTTTTATTAACAAGCGGTTTTATCATAGCCAGCTTAAAGGTTTTTGGTACGTATCAGTGACAAAGACGAATTAATGATATTAAGATGAGGATCTATGACCTCTGGAAGCATCTCTTTCAGTAGTTTAGTCAGTATAGGGTCTAGCATACAAGTTGTTGATTTAGATGAATTAGCAAGTTTGCAAAAAACTTCTTCCTCTCCTATAGCAACAAATGAACGAATTCTTTGATTTACAAAATCAAAGATTTGGAAAAATACAGTTCGTGCTACTACTAATTGGTTTATCAATCACTTGTGGAGTTGAGAATTTTAATACTGTTTGGAATAAAAGACTTAAACATTTTTATTCACTAGAGGTATTATAGCGCGCCTACCTAATTTCAAAGGGCTCAAATGGCTAAAGAGAGGGTCAGAACTTTCTGCAAGAATAATCCTTGCCACCCTTTCAGCATAAAGTTGTACTAAGGGCTTCTGTGGTCTGTTGACTATTTTGCTTGCCATTGACACAATTCTGGTGAGTTTTTCTTAGATCTGCAGTTAAAGTGATCATTGCTGCGAGATGAAAAGTTCTCAAAGATGCTGACTAACTCCAAGGCCGCTGAAGTTGTCTAAGAAGAAATAAATGCTGCGAGCCTTTAAAAAAAAAATATAAATACTCTGAATTCTCAACAAAGCTCACAAATTCTCATGTTGATTTCAACATGTTGACCCTCAAGTGAAATTGGCTGGATTATTATGTCTAATTTTGTGCACATAATTCATTATTTTGTCTTTGCAATATTCATTTTTAATTGGCTCAAGTGAAACCTTAGGGCCTTAGTGTGATCCAGGTAGGCAACATCATGTAAAGAGGTAGTTTTGTCCAGTAGGCAAACTAACACCATATCATCAGCGTATTTAAATAGTCTAAATTGGTCCTCCTTTCTGGACAAGGACAGTATACCATACATACATTTTCAATGGAGGGACAGAAAACTCTCGGACTAAATCTAAAATATCTTAAACTGTGTCTGGGCTTGGAACGACATGAGGGTGAGTCATTAATGACATTTTCATTTTTGGGTGAACTTACCCTTTAAGCCCTCTTATGCCTGTCTTATATTAACAGTTAAATATTTACCCTCTATCTTATTTTTAAAATCAATTTTTGCTATATATTTTTTATATACATCATTAACTCAATTATAACAAAAGTATTACAATAAAAACAGCATGCAATTTGATGCATCAGACTCCAACTGTTTATTAACATCTGAAATGCCACTGAACATTGTAAACAAGAGTATTTTGTGGTTTCAAGGCTATGTTCAGTCATTTAATGGAATTCAGAAATATTCTTTAAAAAATACAAATGGTTTTGTATACAATAGTTGTATAATGAGTGATCTTGAAAGTCAAAAAATGAATCACTAAGTTAAATTAATGATATAGTATACAATTATAAACTGATAGATGTACAGTATTAAAACATTTTTAAATTAAATACACTTCATTGCATTGCACTTCATGCGATTATTTATACATTTAACTAAACAGCAAAAAAAAAAAAAGTCCTAGCAGAGAGCATTATAGTAAGTCAGATGTCTCAGAGACAAACGTCATAGGCATTGTGTCTTCTTATGTTTGGTCAATAAAAACACCATGGCAACTCCAACTGCTGAGTCCACATCTTTTCCGTAGACCACAGGAAATGGAAACACTCTCTCCACTTCCTGTTGCAGAATGGGGTTACATGACAGAGCGCTGCCACTGCCAATAATACACCTCACCCCAGCGGCCTGCAGGCTCTGAGGGGGCATCATAGTGGCCAGGTTCTCAATGATGCCCCTGCACACAGCCCGAGTCACGTGACCCAGAGAGAGGTTAGAGGGGGAGATTTGCGATACACTGGCGCTGGTGGTGGGGTCGTGCCGCTCTCCTAGTAGAGTGGAAGTCACGGTTAGGTCAGTATTAGGCTGTGCCAAGGCAGACTGGATCAGCTGGGAGTAGATTCTGGACTCGTTTACCTCCAATCCTATGAGATAAAACGATGAATAGTACACCTGAGAACCAAAAGTGTGCAACAAGAATACAACACTCTAAAAATATAAGGTTCTTTATTGACATCTAATGTAAAACCTTTAACATCAATGGAACCTTTCCATTACACAAAAAAATATTGTTTTAAAAACTGATCATTGTAAATGTTCCTTGGGGAACCAAAAATGGTCCTTCTATGTCATTGCTGTGAAATTGTTGATTTACCAAATTCCTTCATCCATGAGTCCAGCATTCTGACAAAGGTGGCCATGACATTGCCTCCATTGAGTGATGCGGCCACTGCCAGATAGGAGCCGTGCAAGTATGGGAAATAAGTGACAGGGCAGAGGGTGTCTGGAGAACTGGGAGGGCTGAACTCTGCAGGCATGCTGAACGTCAGCTGGGCTGAAGTGCTCATGTTCAGCACTAGTGATTTAACATAATTCACAATTAGTTTGTGTGCATCTGCCTTGTGTACACAGCAGATCAAAAGTGTGGGGTTTGCTTTTTTATGCTTTTGAAAGTCTCATGCTCACAGCTGTTTTTTTTTCTTTCAAGGATATTAAACAGAAAATAGCATTTATTTTAAATACAAATAATTGATAACATTATAAATGTGTTTGGTATCACTTTATATTAGGTGTCCTTAACTACTATCAACTTACATAAAAAAATAGGTGCAATGTACAAAGTACAGGGTTAGGCATACGTGTACAGTTAGGCACAGGCATATGTTTTACAGTTAGGCACAGGTATGGTGGTTTTTGTAGGTTTAATTATAGATGTAATTACAGAATTGTAATGTAATTACATGCAGGTATTTTTTTTAAATATAAGTACAATGTAAAAACATGTATGTGCACAATAAGTGCATTTTATCACATAAAAAAAACACATCTTTACTGTCACTTTGGATCAATTTAATGCATTCTTGTGGAATAAAGCATTAATTTATTTTTTAAAAATTCTTAATGACCCCATATTTTTGAATGTTAGTGTATGAGTAAAAATGCTACAGTCCACCACACTGATGTGGATGCAGTATTAAGTAGAATTTGTTTATTAAAAAAGAGAAAATGCCTCTGGTGATCATATTGCTAAAAGCATTTGTGTTGCTAATATCAAGTACAGCATATTTTGCATAATTTCCAACTGCCAAATAAAAGTAATCCTTTCTATCATGTGCTGACAGATATTTTGACCAAAACATATGTATGGCCGAACAGACAAAATGTAAACAAATCATGTTTAAGTATTTAACATATACAGTCCTCTTTTTAGCATCCTCTTTTTGAGCTGCTGTGCAAAAAAATATCTAATTTACAAGAACCCATGAACACATAATAACTCTCACGCCCTTGAGAGAGGACGCTGAAATCGGAGTACAAAATCTGCCATGTTTACATGTGCTCATTGCAGTCGCATAACATCTCCACCTGGAGGCTGAACTAGTAAACACATAAACTGATCTCAGATTGAGAATGTACTGTATGTAGCTCATAAAACTACAGTCGTTTGTAGGTCATGACTGTAGGTCCTTAGAAAGTTTTGGCTAATATAAGGTAAGTGCATGGAACAGGGGTAGGTTCAGGGTTAGTACTAGTTATTACCCAGTTATTGTAGTTACTAAAATAAGTACACAGTATTTACATGTGTAACTGGACTGTAAAAGGACACGTTACAGAAGAATTTTAGAAAACATAAAATGCAATATGCACAACTAAAAAAGAGGCATCTAATCCACACCGCACCTGCATCTCCTTTGTCAGTCATGCAGGAGTACACACTACACTGGAAGTCTCCAGCGCCGCCCCGACCGGTGTGTGAGCAGGGATGCCGTACCACTCAGAGGAAGTGTAACCAGCCACAGCTCCTGACTCCACCACGACAGGCAAGAGGTGCACAGGGAAACCTGCATCCTTCAGACTGGGGGACAATATAAAAACACAGTCAATTCATGCTGTTGCAGAGACTTGTCCAAACACAGGCATTCAATTCAACACAGAGTAACTGTAATATTAAACATCATAGATTAGTTAGTCAGTTTCACTTGAAACGGGATTCACAACAGAAGGGGCTTGCGCTTGTGCTCCAAGAGTCCTGCAACCCACTATCACACCTCACACACAAAGTGTGGAAATGAATGGGGGCTCAGTGAAAAAAAAAATCCTAAAAAATAAATAATTAAATGCCCTAAAAATTCAACATAAGGGGGAAAATGTCCATGTATAAGTTAAAGTTTAAGTTAAGTTGCTTTCACTCTATTTCTCAACAAAATAGTTCTAAACAGATCCACAGTAGAGACATGGCACTTTTCTAAGAAACATTGATGTTTCGTTACTGTATAAATCCACGATTTTAATTGGAATCGATCTAATGAATGACTCGACTCATTAAGACTGCAGCTGTGTCCGAAAATCACCCAAAAAATACGGCACTATGGTGTCTGAAACCATAGTGGACTCATTTAATCCCACGACGCACCACAAAAACGAGTGTACAACCGATGTAAGTTCAACAGCTAGAGAATACCCATAATGCACTGTGAGGATCGTGCTGAATGAATTCTCCCGTCTCAGCAGAAGATGTTGCCCGCTCGTCCGTTGCATCATCCATCCATTCATTTTCCATTTCGCTGGTCTAATGTAGGTAGCATAATATCAAACAGGAATAAATTCCTTTTTAATTGGTTATTAAATTGCTAAATTAAGATTCATACATGCTAGCTTTCATGACAGAGTTCAAAATTAATCTTTTCCTTACTACCAGAGATGCCAGTTTACTAAGTTTCAAATGATTATTAAACAGTAAGCACAAACTATGCAAAAGCGGCAGCTAGCACACTCAGTGTCCAAATTCACTCACTCATTTTCATTCACTCCTTCAAGTGGACTATATTAGTTGAGTTATGTAGGAAATAGTTAATGACTTGTATAGGGGGTGATTTCGAACACAGCATGCTTTGTGCCTGAATGAATCAGACATTTTTTAATGAATCGTTTAAATGATTCAATGACTCGCTCATTAAATTGGGGTTGTATGGAACCCATGATCCAGATTGAGGGTTAAAAATGTAATATTAAGAGTGAAATATGAGATAATGTTCGTTACAACAGTCTATCTATTTTTCTCACTGGGGAGGCCTTTAACTGTTTCTTTAAAATGGGTCTCTGAATTGCAAAGGCCACCTCTAAATTTAAAATCCGACTAAGCTCACATTTGTGTGTTCCATTGGTTGGTGGTTGTGTTGAAGTAACCCCAGCTGGCAGCATTTTGTCCAGTCATGACACACTTCTCAAGACCTCCCAGCATGGAAACCACGTAGTCTTGGATGGTGCCTGCATCGCTGAAGTCTGACAGGAACTCTGGCCTGAATCAATGATATATCTTTAAAAACAAATCAGTGCAGAACAATTGTATTTTTGCTGAAATTTGCTTAATTCTGAAATCTTGAGTGTGATTCTACCTGTGTTTCATATACCAGAAAATGGTGGCACAACCAAAGCCAGTGGCCACACTCAGGTGGGAGTCTGGTTTAGGTAAGGAAGACAAGAAGCTCAGCGCTGCAACGCCCATCCTGCCAGGTGATCAGCTGACTGACGTCTTCTTTGGAATAAATCTAATGATTTCATCTTTACTTAGCCATTCACAGCCTAATGGAGATGGATGACAGTACAAGTATTGATATTGATACCATTTAATTTATGATTTATGAATGAACATGAGTGTCTTCACCAATGCCAGAAGCATTAAACATGCTTTTAATAGTTGTTCAATTATGTGTTCAATGTTTAACCTGATTTAGATTTCCACAACACAATGCCATGCATTTGTCCACATACTCCAATGCACTTGACTTTTTTCAGCTTGTCTTTGGGTAAAGCATCCATGCATTGGTCCAGAGCGGCAATTATTAGTGCAGGATCCTGCTCTTTGTACTATTACAACAACAATACATAAAACACATAAAACACTCTAAGTATAACACAAGTACTACACATACATGGTACACTGTACTTCTTGAGGTTGATTTCTCTGTATAGTCTAACCGTAAATTTTGACTGCCATCGCTTTGATCAAATATCTGTTATTTACATGTGTTTCTGTGGTGCAGCTGATATCCGAGTTCGTAGGGAAACTCCTACTATCTGTCACTCTGTTGGACTGCGCCTCCAGCAGCACGACCTTAACTGATGTGGTGCCCAGATCCATGCCGAGAACAAATTCAGCAGAACCACTCTCTGACGTCGCCATGACCTCTAAAGAAATCACTAACGTTACTTTAGGAAAATGTGCAGCAATTCTGCTCAGAATTTTACTACGTTGTTGTTGTCGATGACCCGATCTAGCGCTGTCCGAATGAACGAATCGTTTGTGTTTCGAATCTTTTCAATGAATATGTTGAACCGGTTAAAGAAAAAAACTGTTGAATAATTGAATAATATGTTCAGTTTGCGAAAAGTTCTTATTGACCGAAAACCGTCTCTTCTAAATATGTCGTATTCATAAACAACATTAATAAGTTAATGTATTTTTAACGTAGAGTCTCAAATCGATCAGTTCGAAAGAACCGATTCTCGCAAAAGAGTCTTACGTCCCATCATCATTTTTTAACCTTCGCGGATTCCGTAGAGTGGGTGAAAGGTAAGGTTAATGAAATACACATATATTTAAACCGTAATGTTGTTCCGAGTTCACAGTCTAATAATACACAAACCTGTATTACTACACATATTATTGTTCGAAATTAAGTACAAGTTGGGCATTAAGATTAAATAAAATTACAACTCGATTTTTAAGTCCCATGGTGCTTAGCGAGAAAATGGCTGACCGAGAATGACACACGCTGTGTTTTATCCAGAATTTTGAATACAGTTCGATTTAAAATATAGCCTCAAACAAATATCTTATGAGGTTCGAGCGTTTAATGTTAATTATGCTTTCTTGAATCACGGAGACTGGCGCTTCATTTGTGTTTATCAACATCTTGACCCTAACACAGTAAGTGGAGGAGGGGATTTCACGTGAATGTAAGATCTCTCAGTCGGCTTTATGTGGTCATCTGTCTTTCGTTTTTCTCCTCTCAGCGTGTTTTAACATCACAACATGGCCACGGTAGCAGCCAAACGCGAGGGGCCGCAGTTCATCAGTGAGGTGGCCGTCAGAGGAAACAACGCGGTGCTCGACTACTGTCGCACGTCCGTGTCTGCTCTGTCCGGGGCGACAGCGGGTATCCTCGGGCTGACAGGACTCTACGGCTTCGTCTTTTACTTCCTTGCCTCTTTCCTGCTCTCTTTGCTCTTGATTCTCAAAGCCGGTCGCCGATGGAACAAGTGCTTCAAATCTCGACGTCTGCTTTTTACAGGAGGCCTGGTGGGCGGCCTCTTTACTTACGTGTTGTTCTGGACTTTCCTGTACGGAATGGTGCATGTGTACTAAAGGGACTCGGACAGTACAGCAGCGGTGTAGATGTAGAACAGTGACATGATAGAGATGCTGTCTCAGGGTAGAGAGTGCTGATTGATGTAGGCAGCACAGATCTTGACCGTGACCTTACGTTTAGCCATTCAAATTTAGAAAAAAAAAATTCTCAGTACTAATTGCACTGAACTTTAGATATTTAAAAAATTGTGTGTTGTCTTTCTTTCCTCTTATAATTTAATATTTTCCTAACATTGTTCCAGGGCAGGGTGGGGTTTGGATCTAGTGTTGTCCAACAGGGAGACTGATTTGTTTTCCGCTTGCTTTCTATATATGATGTGCAAAACTCTGTGAACTCCAGGCGTCAATCAGTATAATGTAAAACACAATACCAACTTTAAACTGTATAAATCACTTAATTTTATTTCAAATGTTTTGAGAAAATTAAATAATTAACCTAATGAATTAAACTGTGTGGTTACTTGAAGTGCATTAGACAAATGAACCAGCATTTAACATGATTTATTATTTGTTCTTTATCATTGAAACATCTAAGATTGTATAGCCTGCGTGTGGATAGTGTGCCAATCATGACTAACAGTGTACATTTTTTTTTGTTCTGAATTACTCATTTTTTATTTATTTATTTTTTCTAATTATAACACTTAATTTACAGTAATGTATAATTTTTGATAGAGAAAAAGCCTGTTTGTTTATTGAGACTGAATAGGTGCAATTATATTTCTGGCTGTCCTCAGCGCCTAAACTTTTAAAATACTTTTTGTGCCGGTCACAGTAGTATAAGTTATACGTTTTCTTTATAATCCGTTTGTAGACAATTGCAAGCATCCATATATTCACAGTACCATGCAAAACTTTTTTTTTCTTTTTTTAATCTCTCATGCTCACCAAGCATACATTTATTTGATCTAAAATGCAGTACAAAAAAATAATATTGTGAAATTTTACAATTTAAACTATCTTCTATTTTAATATATTAAAAAAATGTATTTCTGTGAAGGAAAAGCTGAATTTTTAGAGTCATAAGATCCTTCAGAAATCTTTCTAATAATATTTACTGCTCAAGAAAAAAAATCGTATTATCAATGTTGAAAACAGTTTTGGTTAATATTTTTGTGAAAACAGTGATGTGTTATTTTATTTTTAATTTTTTCATGGTTCCTTCAAAAAAGTATTTAAAATAGAATCTTCTGTAACATTATATATGTATTTACTGTCACTTTTGATCAGTTTAATGAGTCCTTGCTGAATACAACTATTAATTTAGTTACAAAAAGAACAGCAGGTTTTTTTTTATATGTATATATATATATATATATATATATATATATATATATATACACATACATACATTTTTGAGATTGTACTGTTTTCACATTTAATCAAAATGAAAGCAACCCAGTGACCTAAGCATTGTCCTTCAGATATTTTAATATTTATTCAACCTTGGTTTGACAGTTTTCAGTGTCAGGTCTTATTTACAATAAATAATTTTGTAACAAAAAACATCCATTGGCATTTAAAACACTACACTCTAAAATCAATGCTTCTTTACATGTAGTAAAAGTTATATTTAGAGCCGAATCATCATGAAGAACACCTTGCTGAAATGGTCCTTTGTGTTAGAATTTAGTGTTCTTTATTTCCCACCTTTTTTGTTTTTCAAATCTGTAACTGTAAAAGCCATTAATGGTTTTCTGGAGCTCAGCCATTCAATAGGGGTTATGTGCAACTTAACTTCCGTATTCTGTACAACAGATCGCATCACTTCCGGTTCAGAGCCCATATCCCTAAAGAACTTTTGTGCAAAAAGTGGCTCTTAGCAGCCAAATTCTAAGAAAATTCTCAGAGGGATGACGTTTTCTTAGAATTTCCCTTAAAAGTGACACGAAAATCCCAGTTAATATAAAAGCTATTCCTCAAGATTCCTAGCGCTTAAAAGGGCTCCTGAAGGCGAGATCTGCTAAGAGCAGGGAAGAGGACTTTTAGTGGCTTAGGAGTTTCCCTGAGCAGCTGCACAAAATGTATTTTTCCTTTTCTCTATTTTTTTTTTTGTAGGATATTTGTTAACAAGCCTTCATAAATAGACCAGCCAGCAATCACAGACATTGATAAAAGCTGAGCCGTGTTACCCTCGTTAAGATCACACTGAGTTGTAATGTTGCAATTTCTACTTCATAAAGGACAGCACCTTGAGATAGGCCATCTTGGTTTTAATGGGGTCCATATGGGAGTAAAAGTACAAAATATGCCAGCTAGGATATTAATATGAGCAATTAAGACACAAATCATTATTTGACCAGGGTGTAATGAGCTTAAGTTTTCACATATTTTAGATTCTAATGTTAGGCTATAACCCCTACAGCTTACTATTGATTTTCCAGATATTTTCTTGAATGTGAAATATTATTTACAATTACAGTCTGCATAAGATTAGAGTGTATAATTATGTTTATTGATTTGAGGATACATCCTTTGCTCATTATCACTAAAAGTTCATTTTCATCACACTTGTAGGATCAACCAATCACGGCTTTTGAAATGATGACTCATACCTAGCAACGGGGTCAACCACACCTCCTCACTAAGGTAGGATTTTCCATTCATTCCTTTCTCAGAGTTCACTGAAAATGTTCTGGAATCATTTCTAAGCTAAAACTCCTGGCAAGGATTTTTTAGATTAAGTTAGGAGCTCTCTGAGAGGATTCTCAGAATCTTTAGGGATACGGGCCCAGGTCTTTTGTATGTGCTACGTGAAAAAATTTGCTGTTTTACTCAATATAACTTAAAAGGAGCAAGCAAAGATGAGCACAACACATATCCCTTTCATATGCAGATTTATATCAAAAAGTTTTGTTTTTTTAATTCTTCACACTAACATTTAGATATTTAAATGCATATAACAAAATGAACTAGATGGTGATTACATTAAAAGTCCATAGATATCGGCGTCAGTTCATAGGGCTGTGTGTGGATGTAAGTGGATGTGATAAGACCAGTGTTCCAGGTTTGGTCATGCGACGTTCAACATAATCCCTATTACATAGATTGTCAGCACACTCTCAATAGGTAAAGGGTTTCTTCCTTAAAATGTATATACATTTTAACTTAATTTGTAACTGTTTCCCTACCAATCTTGTCTTTTTCTCTTTTTAGTTTAACAGAACATGTAAATGTAATAGTGAGGTCCAGCTCTGTTCTGTCTGATGAACCCAAATTTGGTGCTGTTTAGATTTAAGAGTGTAGGAGAGCATAAACAACACTGGCACTATTCATCTTTGGTATGACTGAGCACAGACCCGTTATAACGACTCCCTTCATACATCCACAGTAAATCCAATGGGATTCAGCGTCAGAAATATCCTCTACTGGTTGCGTGGTGTTCTCAAAGTTGAAACAGGAGAAATGGTCTGTTTTTCTGTCCTGAATGACACTGTAGCCTGTGGCTTTCTCTCAGGACTGTGGGTTTTGAGCGCTGAGCTTGTGGGCTGGATCTGTTTCTCTGGGTTGTTATTGGGCTGAGATGACACTGATGTCAATGGCTGCATCTCTATTTCCTGTTTCTCCTCCCTCTTGTGTCGCCCATCTTGTCTCCACGATGACCGTGGTGTCTTGCGTGCTTTCTCTCTCTGTGCTTTCCAGATTGTTTTCTAAAGGTGCAAATAGTATGAATGGAAACCATATGTAAATAATAACAAATACACTGCAGTTCAACTGTTTAAAATGCACATGAAATCACAGGTATAATCTTACTTTGTGATTGCCTCGAATTTTGTCTCTCTGTAGAAAGAGCTTTTGCTCATCATGTAGAGCAGAATCATGTCACAGACAAAAACCCCTGGGGAATGAGATGAGCGCCGATCACACAAGAGTCTAAGAAACATCTTTTATATATCCACCGTTAGTGACACTGTCGAGAACTGGCTTATATACTCACAGCACCCATTAAAGCAAGTCCAGAGCCAATCTTGATCACTGTAGGAATGATACTGAATTTTCCAGCCTAGAAAACAAATAAGCTGGCAAAGTAAATACCATATTTTTACTATTTCACCATGACCTCAACAACAGGAATCGGTAATCATTTTGATTATCTCTTACCTTTCCATTCACTAATATATCAAAGCGAATGCCATAGACTTTAAATAGATTCCGATAGGTTTGACCTGCTGCATCACTGTAGTATTCGAGCAAATCTTGAAAAGGACAGAAATATGTCAGCCAGTGTAATCATGATACAGTGCTCACCATCAAAAGGCTTTGAAAGAAAGGTTAAAGTGAACATTGTGATTATGGAAAACTAGTCACTCAGAAATGCTCTCTGTCAGTGAATCATTTTGTCTGGTCAAGTTTGCTGACATGTTTTAGTGGGTGGAGCTTTGGTGAAAGGCTGTGTGGTTAGCAAAATCAATAAATCAGAGCTATACCTAAAGTTGTAACCAGAGGTGACTGAGTGCTGTGACTTGTCAGAGGAATCCAAGCGTGTGAAGCTATATTCAGGGTTACATTGAGATTCATCTTTATCCAAATCACAATTCCACTCGATTCCTGACTGCAATTGAACCACCCTGTGTGTGTATATGAAAGAAAAGAAAAGATAACAATAAAAACATTATCATCTTATTAAAATTACACTTTGTGCCAAATATGGTGCATGATGATATTCGTTTGCAGGAGTAGTTAACTGTTCCAGTCACATTTACATTACATTTATTCATTTAGCTGACGCTTTTATCCAAAGCGACTTACAATTGCTATATATGTCAGAGGTCGACACGCCTCTGGAGCAACTAGGGGTTAAGTGTCTTGCTCCGGGACACATTGGTGTCTCACAGTGGATTTGAACCCGGGTCTCTCACACCAAAGGCATGTGTCTTATCCACTGCACTATCACCACCAAGTCCAAGTTTTTTTATTTCATTTATTTTTACTTTTCATTTACTTATTTATTTTGCATTTAGAAAATAAATATGCTAATTCACAAAGTGCCGGATGACACTTTTGCTGGAAAATGATGGCATCCAGTGCAAACTGTTTATAATTTCAACCCATTAATACAATGAACTTCTAACACTATCACAGGTCACTGTTTTGCTTGTGATATTTTGTTATTTGAATTATATAGCAGACACACAAAGCCAGGATTAGGCCTTAGTTCAATTAGGAAATTTAAGTAGGTTTTATAAACGTGCCTTAGAAAAAAAAACACTACTGGTGTGCATCTTGAGACAAAACAATGGCACTGACATATTTTAGGATTTATCAGTGCAAGTTGCTTTTAGTTAAAACAGCTCAAACATGCATTTTAGTCTGAGACTAGACTGAAGCCTTGTCTGTGAAACTGGAAGATGTTATTTAAGTGTGGCTTTAAAGGGTTCAGTTCACCCAAAAATGTAAACGAAGTCATTAATTACCCCCCCATGCTGTACCAACCCCGTAAGACCTTTGTTCATCTTCGGAAAAAAAATTAAGATATTTTTGATTTAGTTTGAGAGGTGGATCACTGCTACATAGGCTCCTAAGGGATTGAAACTTGACGGCCCAGAAAGTCAATGTGACTACAGTGGCTCAACTATAAGTTTATCAGAGCGACGAGACTACTTTGTTGCGAAAAAACAAACAAAAATAACGACTTTATTCGACAATTCCTTTTCTTCCTTGTAGGCCTGAGACAAGAGTTCAAGAGACTTCCACAACGCATGCGCCAGAATTGCGAATCTCCTTTAACTACTTCAGTTCTTGTGCATGCGTTGTATATTTAAACATTTTCTTCATTGACTTTCTGGGCCGTAAAGTTTCAATCCCTTAGGAGCCTATGTAGCAGTGATCCAGCTCTCAAATTGAATTAAAAAATCTTCATTTGTGTTCCGAAGACAACGAAGGGCTTAAGGCAGGGGTTCTCAACTCCAGTCCTCGCGACCCACTGCTCTGCATATTGTGTATGTCCAGAGCCCGTCTAACGGAGAGCCTTGGCACTTCCTATCAGCCCCATTGTGTATCATCTTGGTTGCAGTTCCATTAGAATTCCACTGGAGGTGATCGCGGGCGAGAGCAGAATGAATGGGAGTCTATGGGGCTAAACGGCTAAATGTGTCTCTTTCACCTGCTTGTCGTTAAATTAACATAGATTTTATTGTTGATTCCGCAAGTTCAATATAGATTATAGGCCAAAAGTCGAATGAACGAGTACTTATGTCCTTTTGATTTCTTACAGGTTAGGCCGTTGTTGGCCGGAACACGCTAGCATTCTGCTATTGTGTGACGTCATCACATTTTTGAACGGATTTTTAGAATAGATAAATGAACTTAAAAATTTAATTTTCAGCTGAGTGTATTATCTTAGCTCTCCCTTTTAAATGCAACTTTCAAATTACTTGAGAAAAAATTACATCCTGAGAAAAGTGGATTTCTGGGGTGAAACCCCATTGACTCCCATTCATTCTGCACTCGACCGCGAGCGCCCCCGCATGGACAGAGATGTACTGCAGCCAGTCCAGAACCCAAAAGTAACCAGCCAGTGCCAGTTCTCTTCAATTAGACACTCTGGTATGTCTCCCTTGTTTAACACACCTGATTCAGATCCTCAGCTCGTTAGGATAGACTCTATGGTGAGGATCTGAATCAGGTGTGTTAAACAAGGGTAGACATTGTCAGAAGTTGAGAACCCCTGTCTTACGGGGTTGGTACAGCATGGGGGTGAGTAATTAATGACTTAATTTTCATTTTTGGGTGAACTAACACTTTAAGTGTGCAAATACTTTTTGGGGTGCCTGGATCAACCTCTTGATATACTGGTACGAGTAGCTTTTACAAAAATCCCCAAATTATACACTAAAAAAGAAGCTAGTCTCGAATATGATATGATCTCTATCCACTGAGCTGCTGCTTGAACATCAACCATGTGTTTACAATGTTGAAGACTTGCTTGTTTTGACTAGTCATATCGTTTGAAGCACTTGCCTTTGTTGCCAAGTTCTGGAAATTGTATCCAGCCCAGTTAATCACATCTCCCACAAGAAAGATGGGACAATAGGGATGATGGTCCTTGTCATATCTGCATGTCTTGAGGTATGTGCTGTTGGTGGTAGGCAGGATGTTCGCTCTTGAAAAGGAAAAAGGGGTAAAACCTGATTTATTATAAATGATGAGATTGTGAAGATCATGCAGCATCATGAGAACACATGTAAGGACAGAACAACTGTCAGCCTGTCACTGAAATGGCCTGAGCACAGGATTTCAAGGCAGTAAGTCTCAGTGTATGCACCACACGCTGTGTTGGTATAAATAGAGATGAGTAAGCGTCAAATATTCAGAGCAGCTTGTGCTGTGTCGTGCTGTGCCATCAGTATCCAAACATAACACTTTACTGTCTGCAAGCAGGTCTACTCTTTCGCACAGCTACAAACTTTTTATAAAGCATTTGGTTTTGCTGGCTTTCTGTTTTTTACTATGTGGCTTTGTAATGACTCAGTGAGGAATTACTCGATTTCTGGAAAACAGAAAAAACAAGGCGGGACTGCAATATGGTAGAGCTCAGTTTGGATTAGTTCATGTGTACAGGATTGTATGGGCTCTTTAAATAACTGCTTGCCAGATGACACTTTGCTTTTGCGCCACAGAAATGATCTAACACTCATGAGTGAACCATGAACTTTCTTATTTAGCATGAGTTTGAAATGACAACAGAACCTCCTGTGCTTTTTAAGCATGTTGTTGTTGCCCAACCTTAACTCTGATGCTGCTTTGCAAAGGAAATAACATGCAAAACATGAATCTGTACAAAACCTAGTTGAAAAGCTTTAAAAAAGACTATCATGAGCATAAAACTATGAATGCATAACAACTTCCAATCACTTCGCTAATGCATTAGCAATTAGTGGCATTTCTGTCTGAGCATACTAATATAGTTTCTGAAAAGTGAGAATGTATAGAGGGTATGCGCGTGACGTCACCATCGGCTGGAGTGCCTGCAGTTACTCGCGGTGAGTGGCAAAAACACTGAGCGGCTGTATTTGTTTTCAGCGTGAATGCCGCGAAAAACAAACAACACATATAAAGTGTGAAAGAGCTTTGCGATTGACTGTACAACTAAATTTGACAAAAAATCGGAGGTATATTTTACAGACTGCTATAGAAAGAAGGATGCACAATTGATCAGAAACAACTGGACTCCAGTCAGCGAAAGGTGGATTTGCAGTTATCATTTTGTGTCAATATGCTGAATTTAGGTGTAAAACCACACCCATATATTTTGTATTGTTATATTTTAACAACTCATCGTTTAAATATTTATCATTGCATATTCTGTACTGACCAAAAAAAAAACCTATAAAGTTTTAGGGCTGGACGATATGATGATATATTTAGGCTATATATAAACACTGATATAAGTAATCATCTCGAATTTAGACCTACCTATATTGTATTTATATAAAACATTCACAGGCAAATTTGTTTATGTTTAGGTCTATATTGCTTTTATTTTCCCGCTGTCGAAATCAGGCAAACATAAATGTCAGGCAACACGATTACTGTCAATATCCATGGATCACTGGATCTTTAGTAAGTTGTAAGGAACACTTTATATTGAGTCAAAATTTAGTTCAAATTGATAAAATTAATTTTGTCGCATTTTCACAGTTTCCCCTATTAAATCCAGTCACGCAGCAGATCTTTTGCCACTCAGTCAGGCTGATTGGGGTTGTTCCGGCAGGAAAGTGACGTCAATGCATTCCCTCTGTTCTATTGGCTTTATTAAAAAATAAACACTGACATGATGGCTCTAGGCTTCACTTACTTGGAGAAGGCAAATTTTGGAAACTTGATGAAGTTCTTTACAAAGACTGTGAAGTTTTCTGCCTTTGCCAGCATGGGCTCCCTATTACAACATATGGCACATTACATGTACAAAACTAATATGTTTTTATTATTATTTTTTTAATAGTTTCATACAGGCATGAATAGGAAATCATATTGCAAATACAAAACACTGTTTGTTCTCTTACGTTGATATGCGGCCATGCTCAACAGGGCACCATCCTTGAATCTCACAGGTTCCTGTGTCGTTTAGACAGCGGCCTGTCTTCACTCCTGAATAAACAACAGTAAAATGTAGTCCCTTTAAAGCTCGAAATTTTAAACATAATAGTGGATCACAGAATAAAACAATGTAACATCCTTTTTTCCTGAACAAGAATCTTGAACTTTCACAAAGATATGCCCTTTATGTACAATCAGACATTCAGTCATAAGGCAAACAAAAGGCTTGGTATTTCATGCAGGTTTTGTGCTTACCATGGCCTGCTATAACAGTTTCCCCTTCCACACAATCACTGTTATTAGTACAAAAACCATCTGGCACTTTCGGACTCTGAAACAAGTAGAATGAAGTAAACACATACAACATACTCTGTAGTTTTAAAATGTACAGAGATCAATAACTCCTCAAACGTCTATATGAATACAGCTCTCTAATTAAAACTAATAAAACTAAAATAAAACAACAACCTGTCTCTTACCTCAGGGCAGAAACCCAGTCTTTGGTTTGGTGTCACTACGTAATTTGTCACAATAAAGAAGACCCTGTCCCCCTGTTAAAAATAATTGATGATATATTCTTACATAAAACATTTTCAACAGCAAATCAATGGAATGTGATATTCTTGCATCAACTCTTCAATGCCGAACCAACAAGCTTCACAATTTAAGGCTTTAGTAAATGAATTCTTTATCTGATAAAAGGAGAAAACTATTATTGCATCTAATAAAAGCCCAGGGGAATGAGCTTCCAAGGCAAAAGCTTAAAATAAAAACTAGGCTCCCCAAA
Source organism: Hybognathus amarus (assembly GCA_030378365.1). Classification (NCBI taxonomy): domain Eukaryota; kingdom Metazoa; phylum Chordata; class Actinopteri; order Cypriniformes; family Leuciscidae; genus Hybognathus; species Hybognathus amarus. The sequence continues at coordinate 95,330 of JAQIUQ010003062.1, read as the reverse complement.
AGCTGCTTGTGGCATATTAGATCCAAGCTCATCTCACACAGCATCTTTTGTCATCAAAGCTTCAATGCCATTAATGAACATTATGAGGGCATAACATTTTTCTGCAAACACAGTTTTAATTTAGAATAAAGGATTTGGTTTGATTAAATCTAAACTTAAATTGAAATGGTGAAAAATATTAAAGACTTTTAAAAAATACCCCTCTATCAGTCTCTCAGCTGTACGATTCAACTGTTATTCATTAATTTAAACACAATTATGACCACAAAAAAAAGAACAGCTACTCATTTAGAGGACATGTTGATGAAAACCGATAAACACAATGAATGTTTATTGTTTATAAACTTAGCAAACAAAGTGTATGTCATGTCACTATCTATAGGTATCTCCATAATCTATTCCAACAGATAAAATTGAGATTGTTAATAGACTTTCTCAAAAACTGAGTACATATGGTTTACAAATAGAAACGATCAATTTCTTACAAAGCAAATATACAGGTGAGAAGTGTATTTACTTGTGGAGGGATGACATAGTCCTCTGCACCCATAGCTGCAGACCAAACTGAGAGCTGTTGGTGAAATCTACACCCTTGAGTTTGGTGGTCACAGAACTCTGAATGGCTTCCTCAGTCTCCTGATATCCTTTCTTCCAAATAAAAACCCACCTTTAAGAGGACACACCAATAAAAGCTGTATAAGTACAATTTTTACATTATAACAAGTCATTTTAATGGTTATTTAGGGTTGGTGTGATACATAGAGTTATGTTATAAGTCACATGGCTAAGACACCATGAAGGACATCCACATTAAGTTTTAAAATAGTTATTTTTTTAGTAAAGGACAAGAATAAAGCAGCAGAATAAGCGGGCTGGTGCTTTTTTGTGTAGCATTTGTACAAAGCACATATCCAGGTCAACTTACATTCAGCACCTTTTGCAGCAGTTCCATGGGGTATGAAGCCCAAAAACCACGTGAAAGAATTGGGAAGCAGAAGTGAAGAAACTGTCTGGTTCTAATAAATCCATGGACTAAATGGTGATTACGAATCTATCAAAACAGACGTATTTTTCACTTCATGCAAAACGTGCAGAGACAGTGCAATGGTATCAATAGGCTAACGTTACTTGATATAAATAACATCGTGGTGACGTGCAGACGTGGTGCGTTAAATTTTGACTCCTATTCGGTTTGAATAAATTAATATACAGTGGCCAATGTGAGAATAAACAAACACGAAACGAACTTTTAAAACATTTACTTTTGAAGATTAGATCTTGTAAAATTGACCGAGCCCGCTTGCTCTCAGCGCAACGTCTAACGTTAGATTTAGAGAAGCACAAGACACCTACCCGATCAGATATCCAATCACCGCCAGCTGAAAGAGTCTGAACAGAATTCCGATCTTTTTGTTTTTTGCAATGACAAATTTCTCCGTCTTGTAATCGAGTAGGGAGAGGAAAAAGTTACCCAGCTCTGAGCCATGTTCCTGTGTCATTGACGGCCTCGAAGCAGCTGTCAACTGCTCTGCCCTGACGACTGTAGCCAGTTCTTCACCCTAAAACATTTCGTCGAAACTTTTTGTTTTTGATTTCTCCTTTTGTTCCGGATATATTTCTTTATTATGTCAACATTACTATCAATCAATCAAATAAGGGTTAACGAGGTTTTTAAAGACGAAACAAAAGAAACGTCTCAAAGGAACTTTCTGCGGACTCAGCGGATATAGCCCTTCCATATTTTAATGGTGGCAATGATGAGGTTCAATTTGTTTACATTAGTCAATGTACCGGTATGTAATTCATACTTTTACAGCATATTAATCTAGGTTTATATTCATTGAGTTCATTTAATTATACTATTACATTTAAATTGTAAATTAACATTATGAATAATAAGGTAAATGAATGAATGAATGATAAATGCATAATAAATTGACCTAGATTAATAAATGCAGTAAATTCATAGTACCTCATTAAGTAATGTTATGGAATTTAAAATTATTGTAATGCGATGCTTTAACTCTTTTTCATTTATTATAAGAATGCCGCATGTTCCAGACAGTAGCCTTTCCATGACCTTTCCAGTCATTACTAGGCCTAGACAAACATTTATTTTTTTTAGAAATAATTGCATATAGGCCTATTGCAATTTTGATATGTAAAAACAATTTGTATAATATTAACGATTTATAGTGCACAAATGTCATGAATAAGACACTAAAATGACATTCTGCTTGCTTACGAGCATTTTTCTTACACAAACACTATAGCTGATTAAATATAGGCAATGAAAAACATAGAAACGTTCACCAGAAATGCCCAATGTTTCCATAAAATTGTTGCTTTTAGTAATGATTGCTGACCAACAACAAAACAAGCTATTAAAGAATGTACGTAACTCATAACGATTTGTTTAAAGTTAAGTTAGAATTTGAGCTGGGTTATTTTAACAGACACACCATCTTACCATTTTTTATTATTATTATTTACAGCAGCAGCTGTTAGAACAGGACAACCACAGGTGTTACTGAACTTTTCACCCCTGGGCCCGTATTTAAAAGATTCTAAGAATCCTTTTAGAAAACTCTTAATTTAGCTTAAAAACTTTTACGTAGGAGTCTTAGCTTAAGAGCGTTTCGGGACTGATCTGAGAGCAACTCTGAGTAAGGAAAGAAAAACTCTCATCTTAGTAAGGAGGCGGGGCTGACCCTTTTGCTATGTATGACCTTTTTACAGTCTATGAGTATGACACAATCTTTTGAAGACTGTGATAGGTTGGTTGTCCAAGAAGGTAAAAAAAGAGTAATCTTTAGTATATGGTCTACTCACACACAAACACATTATATATGTTTGTATATAAATTCTTTTTAACCATGCTGTTAATTTCCTACAAGGTATTTGATTGGCTTAGAATGATAAAAAATTGTTCCACTCTTTCCAATTACACCGATTGCTGTCTATTTAAGTGGTGGTTTGAATGTAGTAAACATGAAATCAAAAACAAGGACAATGAGAAAGCCTGACTGAACAGAGGGACAGTGTTTACTGTTAGCCCAGTTAGTGTATGAACAAGGCTATCCTTAAAGGAAAATTTGGGCCGAGTGTCACAGCACGGAGCAAGAAGCAGACGTGGGAGGTTAAAGGCAAATTATTAATGGTTCATTCCCTGCCTGTGCGCACCAGGGAAGCCTGCTATATTCATAAAAGCAGCTTTTTGAGCCTGCAAGGTGGGAATGTCCAGTCAAAATGAAATGAACTGCGACACAATAAGAGGTTGTGTGATCACTGCTTAAAGAAGGTTGTGACAGACCCAAATCATCACTGCTGAATTGTTGCCAAATTTCTTAATGTAGTGATTAATTTCTGGATAAAAATTTTGACCGTAAGACCTCTTTTAAGTGTTAAGATGCTTTCTGATGTACTTTTTTCTTTACAAGGATTTTTTTTATTTAATTTGAAGAGTAAACGCCCACATTTCTAAGAATTTTCTTACAATTTTGTAACTAGGAGCAACTCTTTGCATTAAGATTTTTTAGGAATATGGGCCCAGGTTCTCACCAACCAAATATGGAGTATAATATAGCCAAGTTAGGTGTCTGCCATTTATATAGCGCTTTTCTCAACCACCACCATTTAAAATAAAAAAGGAAACATTAAGAAACATCACCCAACTTCGATCCATTATAGAAATAGTAGTGGTTTGCTCCAGGGCCAGTATTCATAATCTTCATAATCACAATCTAAGAGAAGCTTCAAGTAACAAAATTCTAATAAAATTTTTTATAAATGTCGGTGTTTACTTCTTTACATTAAAGAAAAAATCCTAGTAAAGAAAAAAGTAATTCGGAAAGTATCTTAACCCTTAAAAAACATCTTAAGGTAAAAAATGTAAGGAGTACAGACGAGGATTTTTAAGAGGCTTAACAGTTTCTTTATCAGAGGAGAAAACGGCATAAATACAGAGGGAGAAGAAATGTATGACAGCGAGTTTATAAGACGCTATAGATTAACACCCAGCCCAAATTTTCCTTAAAGGATGACCTTGTGTTCATCCACTAAGTGGGCTAGTAAACACTGTTCCTTAGTCCAGTCAGTCTTTCTCATCGGTCTTGGTTTTGATTCCATGTTTGTTACATTAAAACCAACATTGAAATAGACATGCCAGCAATCATTGAAATTGGAAAGATTGGAACAATTATCATTTTAAGTCAAATACTTTAAAGGAAATTAAACGGCATGGTAATTAAAAAAGGATTTATATACACATTTATAATGTGTGTGAGAGCATGTGTGTGAGAACGGTCAAATAGGAAAAATTACACGCCTAATTCCAAAGTGAAGGCTTAGAATAGACCCTATACTTAAAATCAAGATTTTCTTCCTTTTTGGACAACCAACCAATCAGTCTTCAAAAGATTGTGTCATACATAATAACAGGGTCAACCCCTCCTCACTAAGATAAGTTTTTGCCTTTTCCTTCCTTTACTTTTCCTGAGTTGCTCTCAGATCAGTCCCAATTCACTCTTAAGCCAAGACTCCTATGTAAAAGTTTAAGCTAAATTAAGTTTTCTGAGAGGATTCTTAATGAATACGGGCCCAGGAATGTATATATTGTATGCCTACAAAGACAGTTAAATTATGCAAGTACAACTTGAAGTGTTGCTTTTGGACAATTATATTAAACATTTCATTTTTATTGGTTTGAAAATAAGTCCCATTTCACTCAATTGAACTTTTACCAGATCTTGTATTACTAATCAAGCACAAACACAATTTTTCAGTTCAATGCTTTTATTTAGTCATTTTGAAGATTTAAAAAAAAATGGTGGAAAAACAAATGCATGTAATAATTTGGTATAAAGATAAGAGGAAAAAGTGGTGATTGCATGGGGCTACTGAAATAAATGTCTATCCCCTCCACGGTCAGTTTAAATATCTGAACCTCCTCTGAGACGCAGCACCAGGTGCAAGGTGGACTCTTTCTGAATGTTGTAGTCGGACAGTGTGCGTCCATCTTCCAGCTGTTTGCCAGCAAAGATCAACCTCTGCTGGTCAGGGGGAATGCCTTCTTTGTCCTGGATCTTTGCCTTGACATTTTCAATGGTGTCGCTTGGCTCTGACCTCAAGGGTGATGGTCTTGCCGGTCAAGGTCTTGACGAAGATCTGCATGCCTCCCCGAGACGCAGCACCAGGTGCAAGGTGGACTCTTTCTGAATGTTGTAGTCGGACAGTGTGCGTCCATCTTCCAGCTGTTTGCCAGCAAAGATCAACCTCTGCTGGTCAGGGGGAATGCCTTCTTTGTCCTGGATCTTTGCCTTGACATTTTCAATGGTGTCGCTTGGCTCGACCTCAAGGGTGATGGTCTTGCCGGTCAAGGTCTTGACGAAGATCTGCATGCCTCCCCTGAGACGCAGCACCAGATGCAAGGGTGGACTCTTCTGGATGTTGTAGTCGGACAGTGTGCGTCCATCTTCCAGCTGTTTGCCAGCAAAGATCAACCTCTGCTGGTCAGGGGGAATGCCTTCTTTGTCCTGGATCTTTGCCTTGACATTCTCAATGGTGTCGCTTGGCTCGACCTCGAGGGTGATGGTCTTGCCGGTCAAGGTCTTGACGAAGATCTGCATGCCTCCCCTGAGACGCAGCACAAGGTGCAAGGTGGACTCTTTCTGAATGTTGTAGTCGGACAGTGTGCGTCCATCTTCCAGCTGTTTGCCAGCAAAGATCAACCTCTGCTGGTCAGGGGGAATGCCTTCTTTGTCCTGGATCTTTGCCTTGACATTTTCAATGGTGTCGCTTGGCTCGACCTCAAGGGTGATGGTCTTGCCGGTCAAGGTCTTGACGAAGATCTGCATGCCTCCCCTGAGACGCAGCACCAGATGAAGGGTGGACTCCTTCTGGATGTTGTAGTCGGACAGTGTGCGTCCATCTTCCAGCTGTTTGCCAGCAAAGATCAACCTCTGCTGGTCAGGGGGAATGCCTTCTTTGTCCTGGATCTTTGCCTTGACATTCTCAATGGTGTCGCTTGGCTCGACCTCGAGGGTGATGGTCTTGCCGGTCAAGGTCTTGACGAAGATCTGCATGCTCTCCCCTGAGACGCAGCACAAGGTGCAAGGTGGACTCTTTCTGAATGTTGTAGTCGGACAGTGTGCGTCCATCTTCCAGCTGTTTGCCAGCAAAGATCAACCTCTGCTGGTCAGGGGGAATGCCTTCTTTGTCCTGGATCTTTGCCTTGACATTCTCAATGGTGTCGCTTGGCTCGACCTCAAGGGTGATGGTCTTGCCGGTCAAGGTCTTGACGAAGATCTGCATGCCTCCCCTGAGACGCAGCACAAGGTGCAAGGTGGACTCTTTCTGAATGTTGTAGTCGGACAGTGTGCGTCCATCTTCCAGCTGTTTGCCAGCAAAGATCAACCTCTGCTGGTCAGGGGGAATGCCTTCTTTGTCCTGGATCTTTGCCTTGACATTCTCAATGGTGTCGCTTGGCTCGACCTCAAGGGTGATGGTCTTGCCGGTCAAGGTCTTGACGAAGATCTGCATGCCTCCCCTGAGACGCAGCACCAGGTGCAAGGTGGACTCTTTCTGAATGTTGTAGTCGGACAGTGTGCGTCCATCTTCCAGCTGTTTGCCAGCGAAGATCAACCTCTGCTGGTCAGGGGAATGCTTCTTGTCCTGGATCTTTGCCTTGACATTCTCAATGGTGTCGCTTGGCTCGACCTCAAGGGTGATGGTCTTGCCGGTCAAGGTCTTGACGAAGATCTGCATGCCTCCCCTGAGACGCAGCACCAGGTGCAAGGTGGACTCTTTCTGAATGTGTAGTCGGACAGTGTGCGTCCATCTTCAAGCTGTTTGCCAGCAAAGATCAACCTCTGCTGGTCAGGGGGAATGCCTTCTTTGTCCTGGATCTTGGCCTTCACATTCTCAATGGTGTCACTTGGCTCGACCTCAAGGGTGATGGTCTTACCAGTGAGGGTCTTGACAAATATCTGCATCTGTAAATAAATTAAGAAAAATAAGATTAGCAACCATGCATAAACCAATATAAAAATATTGGTGCACATTCAGTTTAGGGCTGTACTCAAAGAAAATCTTAGTCGACTGAAGTCCTGAAATTTGACTAAAAATGACGTTAGGGGAAAAAAACCTTTAAATTAATTAGCCTTGTTGTTCGCCTAAATGAATTATAAACAAACTAGTAGACTATTTGCAGTATATCAGCCAGAGGAGAACTGGCTCCGACTGAGCCTGGGTTCTCCCAAGGTTTTCTCTCCATCCAATCTGATGGAGTTTTGGTTCCTTGTCACTGTTGCCTTGCTTTTGGCTTGCTTAGTTGGGTTTTTTAATATTTAACAATATTATTGATCTGTTTTGTACTACTTTCATGCTATCACTGTGAAGCTGCTTTGATAAATCTGTATTGTGAAAGCGCTATATAAATAAATGTGACTTGACTTATATTAAGTCGTTTTACCTAATTATTTTGCACTGAAATGAGTGACCCAAGTTCGGTCGGCTTGGACAGCGTTGCATCACATGCATCTGTGCAATATAGTAGCCTATGATTTACGAAAATACTCTTGTAAACTAGTGATCATCACAAGAAATGTTGAGGAATATGCAACAAATTCTTTTTATCATGTTATAGCAAGTTATAACTGTCAAACACAGCTTTGTGGCTGAGACACGAATAGACTATTAACTTAAAGCTTTTACTCTCAAACACGAAAGAAACACACAGAATTTTGGTTTAACCAGAACGTCGACCAATTAGTCAACTAATTGATTGGGACAGTAAAGCCCAATTCAGTTAGAGCAAAATAAAGGCAGAGCTCTTCCATGAATGCTTAAAGCTTAAGAAAGAGGAAGCAATGTATTTTTTGAAACGCCACACATAAAATGTCCCTATGTTCTAACAAATATCTGTTAGGGATAGGTGTATTGATGCTGAAAGTATTGCTATATAAAATAATGTACCAAAAGTACCCTATAATATGAAATCATTGATGCTTTGGGAAACACAGCATAGGAAAATGCTTACCAAAAAACAGAAAAAACATCCGAGTTATTTCTAGGGGTGTGCACAGAATATTCTATATGTAATTATTATTTTTTTAATACTATTTGAATTGTACTACATTGCTTTGTTGGCTGTAAATGCGGTGAATCCATGATAAATGCCAAGGAATAAAACTAGCAGATATAATTAAACGCACTGGGTGGCGCTGTGGAGTTCGTTTAACATATTTTTTTGTATTTGATCTCAATGTTGTTATCTGCCTGGCGAAGTTTGAAAATCGATGAAAATGATCTTACTAAATGGAATTATAAAAGGAAACAATAGCAATCATAACAATCTAAAAACCACTGCAATATGAAAATCACATGAAATCCAAACACCAGTCAATTGAGGAAAGACAGTGGTCCATCACTGCATTCACGACATTTAAACAAAATTTTAACCTACATAGTAGGTGCAATTAGTACATTTATTTAATTGAACGTCAAAAGCTCATATAAATCACGTTCTATTCTGTAACTGCTGTTATAAAAAATTATACAAGGTCAGGATAAAAAGGCTGCATTTTATGGGTGCAACAGCCAGTCACTGGCAGTTTCTTATGAAAATCAAGGGGGGGGAGACTTTTTCAGCCACAGTAACGTTACAGCTGCATTATGACAGTGTTGCATTACAATACACTAATGTTATCCTAGCCAAATCAATTTTTTACAGCGGGTTGTCTTTAAAAAAAACCGAGGGGAAAAAAGCATTATTAGCAGCAAGCATTACAATGAAACCATTTTCTTCTGACATGAACGGCACAATTAATACGAGGTGCGTGCTAAATTGTCGCAATTGTATTAAAAGTAGAACTAGTTATATCGAGTATTTATCGATGCGTGTAAACAATACTAACAAGAGGGCAAAACTACAAGATCTTTTTGTTTGACTTAAACTGGAACGTTACTGCGCAAACACCAAAGTCCTATTCACTAACATGGCGGCTGTACAGTAACATCCGGGTTCTTTGTTCAAAGAATCCTATGATTCAGCAAAAACACAGAAGACAAAACTAAACAAATCGAAAGCAAAATACACGAACTTACAAATTAAATAAAACATCCATCCATTTCGGTAACGGATGACTTTAAAACGCATTACTTTGACGAACGCATTATTAATAACATGTAATAACGTTACGTTTAGTCATCCAGAAACCGAACTTACAAATTGAACAACTAAAGAACAACGTAACATTAAGTCTTTAAGAATGTTATAAAACCAACTAAATGTTGATTCTTACCTTTTAGAAAGTTTCGCTACTGAATATCGAACTGCTTCTGAAAAATGTCCTCTGTGTAGGAAATCTGCCGTTGAAAGCGACTGATACTGTATTTATACAAACACGGAGTGTGACGTTTACGATACGTCACATGACCAATATTCTTCCGTAGTTCCAAACCTTTATTTGTTGAAACTTTTAAATATGCTTTACACTAAAGATTTAGGATTAAAAAATACTTAGGTAGGAATGGTAAGTTTTGTTTCCGTATTTTATGTGAATAGTTATAATAATACAGTATCAAAAAAGGAAGTGTCCAGAATATGCCAGAATGGACTAGTCTGGTGAGACACCCGAGGCAGTGATTGGCTGGTTGGGTTGTTTGTTCTTTCCTATTGGTGAATCAGAGTATTGGAATCTCTGGACTAGACAAAAGAAGAGCACTTGTCATACAGTATACATAAGAAAAATCTGGAATAATTGACATTATCTTAAACAAGTCTTGATAAATTATTGTGTCAAAAACTACAACCTGGTCCCTAGTTCTGGAATGCTTTTAACTTTTTTAAAAAACATATAAGTATAATAGGCCTACAGAAATGACAAGCTGTTATCCCTAAAAAAAGAGTGTTTGCTCAAGGCTTGGTTCTTTACAAAATTGTACATTATTTGTGTTTTAGCTGAGGCTGTTGTGAGACTTGTGTCAACCAGTGCACTTAATATAGAACACAACTTGTGATAGCATTGCTTTGAAACATGTTGGCCTCAGACTCTCCACAGTATCTGTTGCAGCAATGTAGGTCATTTTCTGAGTGAGCAGACATACAGTAACTCAGCTGGTCACCACTGCGACAAAGCTAGGTCTGAATTGCAAGTAAATGATGGGATTTTGTTAAAGTTTGACCTTGTTGGAGTTAATGCTTAAATTGTAATAATTGTCAGGGCTTAATTCTGTATAGGCTCCAGTAAACTATTGCCCAGTTTTCACTCAACAAGGCAAGCCTAGTCCTAGACTAAAATGTTTTTGAGCTGTTTTAACTCTTAAAATAGATCAGTTCTCCATTGTTTTGTTTCATGATGTTTTTGTCCTAATTGAACTGAGGCCTAATCCTAGTTTAATCTATGCCCTGTCTGTGAAACCAGGCCTATGTTGTGGACAAGAAACTTTCTGTTTAGTCCCATGTGACTTTGTGCTGCTATGCACAAACAATGCTTCAAACAAGACAAACTAGCTCCAAGCTTGCTCTAAGGTTTTCTGGTTATCCTGGTAAGCTGCTAGTTTCTTTCATCAGCACTTACAGTCTTGGGCATATTAAAATAAATACCACAAAATAGTTACCCAATTTAGGTAAACATTAATCAGATTGTTCTTCAAAAAGAGATGGTATTGTGAAACTGCTCTTTGAGCCTTGTTTATCTGGATGGTCATCCTTAGTCGATTAGTATCATTGTGGAATCAGGTCCCTGTTAATTCTCCCATGAGCTTGAACAGCTGCTAAAAGCTTATCTAGGTCACCCAACTGGGCCAGTTTTCTTGAAACTGAGTGGTGATGAAGGTGTTACATTTAAACTTATTTCACTCCTGATCATACTGAAATTAACAATACGTTCATGGTAAAAATCACCATCTGACGGTTTTAGAGAGCAAGGCCAAGATCTAATCCTTAATACAGCATAATCATCAGTTTGTTTTTAGGCTTATGGGCTTGTCTGCTATTGGATCTCTATGTTAACCTCGCGAGACTTGGCATTTGAAAGTGCTCTAATAATATCACAGGCTGGTCAGCATTTATGTTCATGTTATAAATTAAAGATTCTTTTGGCCACTGCTCCCGTAAAGTAAAAAATGTAATTTATAGTGATTTTGCTTTTTGTTTTTAACAGCAAAGATAGGTATATTTTCTATTGAACAACTCGCAAGGAAATTGTTTCTAATACAATTACAGGAAATACATAACATAAATGTTCCTAAATTCTCTAGAAATTTCCTGGTAATTATCACCTGACCCAGATTCACATCACACGAGCTGCCACATCACCAGACTGAACTCAAAAGAATTTCTGTTCAGAGAGTTCAAGATCACGTGTACCTTGAACTTTCAGAAGAGTGTGTTTGTGTGTATGTCACTTGAAATATTTAACATCTAACTAACTTAATCTAACTTAAACTTTTTCCCACATTGTCACTGATAAACAGATAATTTAAAGTTTTATACAACACATCTGTTTCAAAATACAAACTGTGTAGGCTCATTTGGAATTTATAAATCTTACTTTCTATTTTATTTAACAACACACACTCATGTGACATAGGATATCTGTTTTAGGCGATAGACTGCATTATTTTTACAAACTACAATTCAATCTATTTTGAAGAAAACATTTTTTTTTCTTCTGCTCTATCATGGTGGACTTTGTCTGGGCTTGTTTTGCAACAGCTGAACGGGTGGAACCAGATGACGCCGAGGACAATGAGCTGGCTGTGTAGCATGTGACCCAGCCAGTCAACAGTGTGTGTTTTGCAAACAGGGCGATGGTTATCTTATCAACCAATTATAGAACGTTCTACAGGAGAGCCACATGCCGTAAACAGCTTAAACCGGTTAGGTTGAGAACGACAAACAGCTCCACTGTTACCATAGCCTATACAAATTTAAAGGTGCTAAACAAATGGCATGCGTATCTAAAGACGAAAGGTAGGCTATGTAACCTTTGCTTTCACTGCGTAAAGGAGACATTCACAGTGACGTGGACAAAACTGATCGAAAAAAAAGAACTTCTGGGCTCATATAAAACACACGTGTTTATCTTGCTGCCCACAAAAAACAAAACAAAAAACAATCCCTTAAAAACGCGAATGAAGTATGTTAAATACATTGTTTAATACATGAGCCAATGAGTCCAATATCGTCTCCTGAGTCCTGATGTAAATGATCTGTTGTTTGCAGGGAGCGTGACGAGGGTCTTGTGAAACACACCGGAGGTTGTCACTGCGGCGCGGTGCGTTTTGAGGTGTGGAGCGCTCCAGATTTACACGTGTTCAATTGCAAGTAAGAAACATCTCCTTCACCCATTAGCACAGTCATTGTGCTGATAGTACATTTAATTGTGGGTTGGATACGATGCATTTAGCTGGTGAATACACTGCGAAGTGTCATCTGGGTCATTCCACGATAGGGATGTCTTTTATTGAAAATACTTCGTTCTGCCAGGTCTTTATTGTGACTACAAAGATTCTAGAATCTATTTCATGTCGAAAAGTAAAATACATGACATGACAGATGTTATGACGATGTTATGAAATCATTCCGAGAGGATCAGAATCGGAAAAATCTTTATTGCCAGTTGCACACCCAAGGAATTTGTACACTGAGACAACAACAGTACACAGTAAACAGGGCTGAACCAACCTGGGTGGGAACTTTAAGTACTAAATAAATAATATGTCCACAGATAGGTTAAGGAAATGAATAATACATAGGCCATGTGTTGTGTAAATGGTTGGTTCACTGGTTGAATGTACAGTTTAATGACCAATGTATTGGTTTACAAGGGTATAATAACCAGACACACTGGTTTACTTTATACATTGATTTGATCAAGTACACATGGGTTTGCTCCTGTCACATTTATGTTGTCCCAGACAGTATGTAGATGCTTTAAATCTAATGAAAATTCAACAGGCCAGATCAAAATGCTTTTTAACACAAGTAATAAATAAATCTCTGTAGGAAATACTATTTGCATTAATGGTTATTTGATATAACTTTACAGTAAGGTTCATTTGTTGATGTTAGTTATCTACCTTAGTCAACATGAACTTACAAGTGTGAACAATGCTTCTACAGCATGTATTAATCTTAGTTAATATTAATTTCAACATTTACTAATACGTTATAAAAATCAAAGATTGTATTTGTTAAACATTAGTTAATGCACTGTGAACTAACATGATCAAACAATGAACAACTGTATTTTTATTAACTAACAAAGATTAATAACTACTGTAACAAATGTATTGCTCATTGTTAGTTCATGTTAGTTAAACTAATGTTAGCACCCAGCTGACGTCGACTGGAGACGTGCTAGGGTTACAGGATTAGTACCCTGCGGACGTCGACTGGAGATGTGCTAGGCGGGTATAGGGTAGGTTTAGTACTCAGCCGACGTAGATGTGTAGACGCGCTAAAAGCATAAGACTTTGCTGACTAGAGTATTATTGTTGGATAGTCAGGTTCAGGAAAAAATCCACTACAGTGGTTATACAAATAAAACCAAATCTTTTATACAAGTGGTTATACAAATAAAACCAAAGCTATCATAAACCAAAGCTTTCGTTATTCAACCAGTGAACCAATCCACATGTATTTTTCCTAAATGGCCTCTTATTTTATGTGGCATGCAGAATGGGGAGGCAAAGCCACTTTGGGCCCCTAAGTACCAACTGAGCAATGTTGAGGGGTATCACGGTAACTTGTCTGTATTCAAGGTAAAACTGCTGAAATTCTGTACGTATCTAATGCCGCGTTTCCAGGAAACCTGTAACCTCGATTTTTCCAACTCGTAACTGGGAGTACATCGTTCCAGGCAACCGGTAACCTGTGTTTTTCCAACCTTATACCCGTGAAAGTGCACTGGAACGGCAGTCAAACCAGTGACACTTCCCACCCGTGAATTCGTACTGAGATCGATGTATCCCAGTTATGAGTTGAAAAACCAAGTTACAGGTTGCCTGAACGCAGCATAAGATGCATTTATATCAGGTTGTCTAAAATGTCTTTATTTGATGGAAATCAATGAGTCAGGTTTTCAAATTGCCTAGGATTTTCAATTGAATTTTGTTTTATGTAGTAATATTCAATGCTCTGCCATCTGTACTGTATTTAGCTTTTACGATGGGTTTGTTTACGGTCTGACAAATATGTAAGGGGCCACATGTATTTTTCTAGCTGGGGATACTTTGCGTTACGTCATCATTCCACACTTTGGTTAATTCAGAGCCGCTGGCACCGGCTCGATAGAGGAATGGAGAGAGCCAAATGCAAAAATGGCTGTAATCAAAGTTGATGTCTGTCAGCTTTTCATTGTTAGAGTCATTGTCTTCACATGAGAGAGACTTTTCAATGAGGTAACCCACCTACTGATGGTTTTGATTGCCGTTCTGTCTCAGTTGCAGTATTTGCACAAAGAAGCAGAATCGTCACTTCATTGTACCAAAATCCCAGTTCACCTTGCTGCAGGTATGTCTTGAAGCACGTACACTGGATCTTTTTGAGCAGAATGCATATGTTAAATTTGTTGTAATGTTATTAATTAATTATATAATCATGGTTTCATAGGGATCAGACAACATGACCACATACACTTTTAACACAAACATGGCCAAGCACACATTCTGCAAAAACGTGTGGCATCCAGAGCTTCTACATTTCACGTTCCAACCCTGATGGATTTGGTGAGTTGAATACAAGGCGGACCATTATTGGGATGTTTATTTTTATTTTTACAGACAATTTTTACCGCATGTTAGTAGACAAACTCGAATTTACCTTCCTTTCGTTTTAAACAATGGAGCATTTCCTTTTTGATGTGAAGAAAAAGTTTTCTCTTATTCAGATGCGTTTTCACACGTATTTTGCCATGACCATACAGGTGTGGCACCTCATTGTTCGGACACTGGAACAGTGAGAAGTGTGACTGTGGAGGATTTCAATGGGCAAAACTGGGAGGAAAGTATGCAGAAGCATAATACTATTAGAAGTATGTCAAAACCAACAATGGACACATAATTGACGGTTTCATATGGCCTTTTGAATAGTTTGACTTTCAGACTGCAGCTTCAGCTAGAAGATTTTAGAGGCCGTTTACACAACACTATTTTCAAGTAAAAATGGAACAAATGTATGCGTTTTGAAAACGCTACATTTATCTTTAGTGGTGTCGTGCATGGGTATTGTGTTCAGTCTATAGGAATTCGTTCAGTATTTGACAACTCAACAAACAAACATCAACTGTTGGCCTGGCAAGGATAATACAGCATTTTGAGTCCTCATTCGTTGTCGTCTGTACATGAAACTACAGGAAAAAAAAATCAGTTCATCATGATATATTTTTGTTGTGTAAACGTAACTATAGATTGCTACTCTCCTGCTTCTTAAAAACATTTGGTAACACTTCTTTTTACAGTACAGTACTCGTGTGTACTTACCTAGAAAGTACTGGCTAATTTAAGGTACATGGGTAAGGGGTAGGTTTAGGGTTACCTAGTTATTACCCAGTAATTGTACTTACTTTAATAAATAGGTAACCTTCCTTTTACAGTACAGGACTGTAAAAGGAAGCATAGCCAAAACATTTTATCAGTGTAATTGTTCAAAACAACAAAATTCACCTTAACAGACACAAATTTACAAAAATTATTTTATTAAGAAATGTATCAACAGGGAAATTTGAATGGTAAATGGAATGGAAATCATACTCATAAAATGGAAATTCGGACTCAATAGTATATTTAGGACATCAAATGAGGATTGATGTTTGTATTGTCGTCCAACTTTGTATAGAGGATGTAATGTCATGTATAATGAAAACCACTTAAACCATTTGTTTTTGTTTTTTTTCTCACTTTATCAAATTTATTTTAAACAATTGTTGCATTACTCCACATTGTTGCATATATATTCATAACTAAAAGTCAAAACAGAGAACATCATAAACTTATAGATTTGCTCGGAAAGAATTAAAGAAATACAAGCCAGTTTTGAAACCATTCTGAATCACAAAATTTGGTACAGTACTTGTTTATCCGTTGGAACAGTGCTTTAACTTAAATCAAATAACAACAGTAAACACAAAAGTAAACAAAATACAGAATCAAATTTAGTTTTCTCCATTCCCTGCACACACAAAGGCATAATCTGTTCTTTGGATTCAGCTACTCTATTAAAGTGCTTATCTAGGTTAAACCTCCAGAAAACTGCCTTTCAAAATATAGGATGGCTTTGGGTACAGTGTGTATAGACCCATTATATACCAGCATTTCTCCATCAGTGTCTGCAGGTTGAATATTTTCTGTGCCTTTTTTAATATGCGGTCACTATATAGTATTTTAATGACAGCATATTTGGAATGTTGTTATTTGAAAGAATTAAGAAACATGAAAAATGCAAGTGCATAACTTTAGTCCTAACATGGACAGGAACAGTGTCAAAGCAATTAATCTAATAAATTTTCACGTTCTTTGTTTCTAGAACGATGGCTGGGAACGTGTTTATGAACATGTAGCGTTGAGAACAGTATGTAGAGCCGGCGTAACCACAGCAGCTGAGAGCGAGTGACAGAGCATGGCTTTCCTGAGGAACGAAGAGAACAGAGAAGTGAACAGACAGTAACAGAGCAATTACTTCAGTTGGTTGGGTTACTGTGTACTGATTTACTTTTTATAGCCCTTAATCAGGTAGAGACCTGACCAAAGATCACAAACTGACACACAAAGGCTTAACATCCAACTGTAAGCAGCCAGACTGGTAGGCAGTTCAGACAGAGAAACTGCGTCATTCAGAGAAGCTCTCGGCAGGATTAGTTAATGCTTACAGTAAAGGTTCAAAGTACTAATGTGTTAATCAGCAACACAGCCCTTGTTTTAAGAAGAGCTTCACTATGTTGTTTTGTATTTGTTCAGTACAATCTGAAGACAGCTGTACTGTAGAAGCTCAGAAAAGCAAGACACACTCGTAACGTTTCATCAGGTCTAATTAGAGCTTAAGCTATTTGTTTAAACACTGACTAATGGCACACCTTGGCACGCTTATACTCCTTCGGTCCAATGAGACAGCAGAAATCAGAGGGGAGGAGCCAGCTGACTGGCAGCTCTAAGACTGATAGATACTTTCTGAGGATGCTGATGGAGTGAAGAGAGAAGATCTGACAACCTGTAGGAACAGATGGATTAAAAAAAAGTTTAGTACTGGGTTTCCACACCTTTTGGACTTTTCTGTAGCTTTTACAGTCAATTAGCCTACAATTATAGGATGAGGATTTCATCAATCAGTTCATATAGACTGTAGTCACAATAAGCTGTTTCAGTGATGTTGTCTACATGCTACTGATTATTTTTGATGTATGTATTGATGCAACTGATCAATGATGTATGTATTCAAATACAACTGAATACATGCACTCACCTAAAGGATTACAAGGAACACCATACTAATACTGTGTTTCACCCCTTTAGTCCTTTAGAACTGCCTTAATTCTACGTGGCATTGATTCAACAAGGTGCGGAAAGCATTCTTTAGAAAATGTTGGCCCATATTGATAGGATAGCATCTTGCAGTTGATGTAGATTTGTGGGATGCACATCCTGGGCACAAAGCTCCTGTTCCACCACATTCCCAAAGATGCTCTATTGGGTTGAGATCTGGTGACTGTGGGGCCATTTTAATACAGTGAACTCTTTGTCATGTTCAAGAAAACAATTTGAAATGATTCATGCTTTGTGACATGGTGCATTATCCCGCTGGAAGTAGCCATCAGAACATGGGTACATGGTGGCCATAAAGGGATGGACATGGTCAGAAACAATGTCAGGTAGGCCGTGGCATTTAAACTGATGGCCGATTGGCACTAACAGGAATAAATTACACTTTAAAAATATCTTAAAATAGAACACAGCTATTTACAATATATCTTATAATACTGACAGTCTTACTGTATTTTTATCAAATAACCCTTAGAACATTAGATTAAAAAAAGTACATAAACTTGAATGGGAGTGTGTAAAGGGCATGAACAAGCTTCTTGATGTGGTCACAGATAAACCTCCAAGTACTGAGAGTTAATGACCGGGTTATCAGAAAGAAGATCTGGCTGATTAAGAAACACTGGGGCCTAGAGCTTCACTGAGGATGTTACGTAAAATACGATTTATCCAGAAACAGATGGGAAACACGGGATTAACAGGACTAACCTGTCCTCAGTATGAGTGTACATGCACTGAGAAATTCAGCTGGAAATTTAAGTTAAATAAAATAAAGCATGTGTCAGTTTATATATATATATATATATATATATATATATATATATATATATATATATATATATATATAAACTGACACGTGTTTTATATTTATAAAATCATATGGCCGCTGATATGTAACCCTTTGAAAGTATTTGAATCACTAGCCTGCTGGGGCCATAAGACATCTTCATGTGACAGCATATCGATCCCTAGAGTCGTGAACTGACCATTTCATTTGCACTAATCAATCAGATGTCTTTTATCCCGATTTATCTTTGCCTTTTGACACAGCAAAATTATGATCACAGTGATTTTCTCCACTTGGGTGTAAGAAAGGGTTGGTCTAGCTCAGGGGTGCTGCTGGGAAACAGTTTATGTAATTATACTGGAAATGTTTTCCAGAGTGCACTTAATAAAGTGTACCAGTGGGTGGCGTACTTTGCCTAGAAAACATTAACAGCACTACCAACTGAGGGCAAGATTTAAACTGTCAAGTCTTACTCTACAATAATGATTAATAATATTTCAAATAATATTATGCTAAACATATTTTTTTAACGTAGTGTAATTAGACTTACCTTCAGGCAGTCGTCCAGCAGAAGCCAGATGACTGTTGCCAAAGACATGAAAGAGAAAAAATATGATTAATGTAACACACTAAACTCAAACCACATATCCAGAAACATTCTTAATGAGCATTTTTGTCTCCTTAAAACATAAATTAACTTGATAAGCACACTTACTTCATTTTGAAACTTGAATAAATGCCTTTAAGCATTTTTTTCCCCTTTGGGGTTCAGTAGTCAATTTGCAAATCAGTTTCTACTACTACTTTCATTTTTTTTTTTTTAAATATGATGCTCATTAGGAAAATCCTTTTTATTTAGTTTATCCAGGTACGGATTAAACAAACAAACAAAAAAATGATATAACAGTAGAAAGAGGATATAACTATAAAGAGTAATAAAGAGCAGCAGATTTACTGTAGTCCTTTTGACAATAAATATTATTCCAAAACTAAATGAAAATAATTTGCTATTCACTGTGTGCTTCCTAGCAATCGGTTCCCAGACCTCACTCTGACACTTCCTGGTAATTTGTTTTATGCACAGGATAAGTTAACCAGAATAACTGTATTTTCACATATTTTTGATTGTTCTTCCATTACAAATGCACTCTTGCATTCTTTGTCTGCAGTCTTACGAAAGTGTCTCTATCTTTCTCTCCTATTACACTGTGTGTGTTTATCCTTAGGACACACACTTCCTGAGGTCTGGTTTTTTCTCAGGGGTGTTGGTTCAATATGTCAGGTTTTGGTTCAAAATATGAGTTGGTTAACAGTGCACCAGCTAAATCATACCTTTCAGGCTGTATAGCATAAAGGCAAATTCATTCCCGTACATTAGATGGCGTCGGTGTTCACACTCACATTGGCGCCGTTTGTTTAGTCACAAGGCATTAAACGTTGGCGAATAACGGCGCGAAATTCGTCCCGGTGTGAACAGGCCTTAATGCTAATAAGCCTTATGCCAAAATTATTATTACAACTAAATTGTCGGTCATTAAATAGGAAAACTAAATAATTGTGTCGATGATTTGCTGTGTCGATGATTGTAACCCAACATCAGACATTAAGGTCCTTGCAGGATATACACGCTCTGGTTTGCTTCGGCAATGAAAAACAGATTATATCAGCACATCCAGCCATATTTATAGGCCCAGGCCCCGTCTGCTTTGGTGGGAGGTGAAGAGTAGGTGCGAATCGCCCCCATTGGATCTGACGTCACCAAGGGCCTCTCTCAATAGGCTGCTGCAGTTGCCGCAGGACAGCCAATAGGCACGCGAGCCATCTTGCCTATGTCTCCATGCTGCCGCAGCACGTTTTACATTAATTAAAAATTAAGGATAATTGTTGGCTTCAATATCTTGTGGAAAAGAGGTTTTTCCCTTAGCATAAGATATTACACAGTACTCGTTCTCTGAGAGAACCGAGGTTACTGTTAGTAACCAAGTATGTTTTACTGCGAGCCTTCATGTGAGATATTGCCTCACGCCAGCAGAAAACATAATCTCCTGTTGTTTTGATGTCTACTTCACCCCTATTAATGATTTAAGGGTTGATATAGAGATTCGTACAGTATTTGAAGGTATCAGGCAAAGTCCTGCAGTGCATTGTTCCAGCTTGAACAACAATCTGTCTGATCCGAGACAGAGGATCTGTTTTTTATTTCCTTCTGAACTGATTCAGTATTTTGCTGCTCTGCTGGAATGTGTGTAGTGTGATCGTTCATTTGTGTTATGATGGTATGATAGCCAGATATGCAGATTTTCCTATGCATTCGCAGTGATAATAATTTTACCGGTAATTCTTTTTATATGTAAAGCACTTTGAATTACCATTGCTGTGTATGAAATGTGGTATTATAAATGAACTTGACTTG
Organism: Hybognathus amarus; assembly: GCA_030378365.1. NCBI lineage: Eukaryota > Metazoa > Chordata > Actinopteri > Cypriniformes > Leuciscidae > Hybognathus > Hybognathus amarus. The sequence continues at coordinate 74,589 of JAQIUQ010003062.1, read as the reverse complement.
CCTAGATACAGTTGAGAAAATATTATACAGTAATACAACATTGTGAAATATTATTACAATAAAAAAAACTAATTGAAAATATTTTGAAATGTCATTTAATTCTTGTTGGGAAAGCTGAATTTTCAGCATCATTACTCTAGTCTTCAGTGTCACATATTCCTTCGATTCGGTGCTCAAGAAATATTTCTTATTATTATCATCAGTGCTGAAAATCATGGTAACATTATTTTCAGGATTATTTTAATAGATAGTTAAATAAACAGAATTTATTTGAAATCTAAATCCTTTGCAACATTATAAAAGTGTTTACTGTCACTTTTGATCAATTTAATGAATCCTTTCTGAATAAAAGTATTAATTTCTTTTTTGTTAATCTTACTTATCCCAAAAATAAAATAAGAACTAATAAAGTAAAATATGAAATAGCTGTAAATATAAAATCAATCAGGGAAATTCTAAAAATGTTAAGATCCATTTTTATTTTTGTCGGTTTGACTCTAACATTAAACTGTACTGCATTGCGCCATTAGACTATTATCTTTATGGGTAATAGTCTAGATTGTGGGTTAACATAGCCACTGTTCACATGCAAAATCTAGATGGTAAAGCTTGTTGACTAAAGACATCTTGCTTATATTAAGCACGCTGAGATACAGGTCTGTTCAGCAGGGTATATGGGCTATATCAAATCTAATATAAACAATGAATATATGAAGCTCTTTCCCATTTCATCTGGACCCACTAGGAATAATTCAGGTAATGTTCAATAAGCAACATTAGGCTGTTTCCTTTTTCGTAATTATAACAAGAAACATCAAACAGCTGGCCTAACTTCAGAAAGTCTCTATTCTTGTCTAAGCTATTGTTACTGTTGCTGTATGTGGGGAAAAGTCCTTATTTTTAGAAATGATTATATATTTTTATCTTTTGTAAATCTACTTTGAGTAACTGCCAAAATCCTGTTGTGTGCATTGTGAAATCAGCACAAAGGTACCTGAGGGTCTTGTAGATGGCAATATGATTGGCATGTCCACTCACACCTCTGCCATCAAATGTCAGCACCTGCAGAAACACCATAAATCAGAGAATCATAAATGCACACCACATTATTGTGATATTATACATATAATATAATGATATCAAAATTATAGCCATTATTATGCTTGAATTTACTTTAAAATACAGTAGCCCTGTATTTTAAATAATACAAATATGAGAATTAAAATAAAACTTTACAATACAACTGCTAATATTATTGTAAACTAAGGTATTGTGAACTAACAATGAACAATACTTTAACCTACAATATTGAACCTTTCTTGTTTTGTTTAAAAGAAATGAATACTTTATTCAGCAAGGATGCAATAAATTGATCAAAAGTGGCAGTAAAGCGATTTATGATGTTACAAAAGTTTTCTATTTCAAATAAATGCTGTTCTTTTAAACTTTCTACCCAAAGAATTACTCAAAAAATATTTAGCATCACAACTGTTTTCAAACAATGATAATAAGAAATGTTTCTTAAGCAGCAAATCAGCATTTTAAATTGATTTCTGAAGAATCATGTGAAGGATCACTATATTTATGCTCAAATAAATGCAGCCTTGGTGATCAATAGGAGACTTCTTTCAAAAAATGAACAAATCTAATACAGTTTTACAGATCAGTTATAACATTTTTTGCAAGCCCCAGCCCAGTTTGGTGGAAAGATCAGGAGGAACTTTTCCGTTGCATCCCACAGAACAGAGTCTATTATGCAAGTACTTAAACTTGCTTTTCCATCTGCATTCTTTCTTCTTACTGAAGAACAGGGTGAAAAGGTGAAAACAAGATGGAAAAAAAGCAAAAGAAAAGAACTGGAAAATAGGATGAAACATAAGCCAAAGAAAAGCAGTAATTTGAAGACTCAGCAGTGGACTTGGTGGGAGTTGTTGCCAGAACTGTGTGGAAAGGCTTCTATCTGTGCATCGTCTGCTGTGTCACCAGACGAGGGATTCTGTCTTTGGTGATAGGTGCTTTCCAAGCAGCTGCTGCACACAGCTCAAGCTTCACGCTCCAAGGGTGGAGGAAAATATGGTTGACAAAATAATAGATTGTGGCAGGTATGCAGAATGTTGCCAAACACAATGAGGCGAGTGAGTCCACTTTCAGAAGAGGCTATCGGCATGAGTGAGACAGAGAGGACAGAATAAATATGTTTATACATGCATGATCATAGTCCAGCTACAATTTTTCAAATGGTCTATCTGCCTACAGTGTATGTTTTTTAAGTATTAAATCACATACTAATCACATACAGAGGGTCAATTGGTGTCTCATTAATATGTGTACATGCAGGATGCAGCCGTGCTACATCTGCATTATTTAGGTCTGTTAGTCAATCAGACTGTTGTGTAGGGTTGGGTATCGTTTGAATTTGAACGATTCTGATTCCAATTCCGATTCCTTGTTTCGATTCCGGTTCCTAAACGATTCTCGATTCCGATTCTTTTAAGAGGCAGGGTCAAAAAAGTTTAGCTAACCTTGCTAACCAACGGTCTTTCTGAAGGAAATACTCATTTCTGAAGGAAATACTCCTTCTGTCACAAATACTCCTTTAGTCACAAATTTAGCATTTTGCTGAGATTTTGTTATTTTTAGAAAAGTGAAGCCACACTTTGGACCGCCAACATAAGCTACTCATGTTCGACTGACGCGGATGCCAACACTTCCAGTAGACGCTTCTTCGTTGGTGTTGCACAAGATGGCCACCACTCTTTTCCTAAACGTTTGAAAGCCAAAATCAAATTGGAGTGTAAAGTTTTAGTTCAACATCAGTATTTCCATCCCCAAAGCCTCTTCGACTTAAATCAAACATGAAATTAAGGGTGCAGCGGAACCGTGTGATGATCCACGGGATTTAGCAGCCTGTATTAGTGAGTGTGTTTGTGGTTTAGAGTCAGACTGGACTGTTGCTGCAGTTGGCACTCTGGTCTGGTAGGAAGGATACCGGCTGTTCTTTGCATAAGTGTGTTCTTGTTAGGCGATGGAGATAAACCAAGCCATGTTGCAAGGACATTGCTTTGTTTTCTGGCTTGTTTATGCAAGTCCTCCGTGCTTGGCTTTCTTTGGGAATGTCATGGCATGCGGGCTGAGAAAGAGGGAGAGTGAGGGACAAAGAAAACATTAAACAGTACACGTGAGAGAAAGAGAGAAGGAAAACGAGGGAAAATTTTTGTTCTAATCTTGATTTTAATTTTTTTGGGATCTTTTCTGGAAGTCCTTAGAGCAGGCTGATAGCTATCTGTGTTGGCTTGCCAGCAGTGACCCTGGGGAACCACGTGTCTGCTTCAGTGGTATTCTAGGACATTACGGCATGTGTAATTAGGGCTAAATACAGGGGGCCAATGGAAAGCTCATTTGAATGAATTAATCTAGCTGATATGGTCCTAGACTCATGATTAAGACTTAAGCTATCAGATAAGCACAGTAAGAAAACTGGAATCTCTGAAAATCTCTCTTTGATTTCGAAGGCCTCACATTGTCCAACACAACCCCCTCACCCTCTCAAATAGATGAACTATTATTGAGACCTGACTGTCACATGACCATTTGAAGCCTCCATCCAGTCTAGGATCAGCATTTTATGATGAAGTATAATATGGAGAGATCTATATACTATATGACAGATTCTGTCAGAGCCAGTTGAATGCTAATTTCCCATCTCTCTTTCTGATTATTGTATGTTTATATATCATATATTTATTTTTTGGTTTCATCTGCAACTTTGTGTTCCCTTATCATCAGCCTCTTTTGTAGTCTGTCCAAGTGCCGGTTCGTTCTAAATACATTATTAATAATGTCCAAAACAAAACATTTTATATATCCTTCGGGAACATTCTGCTAAAAAGCACACCCTTGTTTCCTTTTTTTAGAGCACTCAACTCTTTCATAGATTTAAAAGGCCTATCCCTGGTCTCAGCTTCGCAACTGTACCACTGTCATATCAAACTGCTTGGAGAGCTCTCCTCCCAACCTGCTGATGTATTCTAGAGGGATTTCTGAGGGTTTAGGTCATTCAATCTTCTTGGTGAGGTGGACCTGGATGGATAGAAGCTTCCTACCAGACTGATGCCATAGTTTTGGGTGTGTTTGAGGATCAGAGAGGAGATCAGTGCAGTGCTCCATTGGACCGCAGGGTCATCTGGAAGCTCTCTGCATTAACAGAGAGGAGAGAGGGAGAAAAACATAAAAGTGTCAAATGGCGATTTCACACACTTTTAAAATGAGACAAAGCATGTAGACAACTAGATTTGTACAATTTTGTGTGTAAATATGGCTTGTAAGTGGTTGCATGTATGTTGCTGTATGTTTGTTAAGCGGTTCAGAGTGGTTCAAAGTATATTGATATTTGGTTGAAAGGAGTGGAATGATTGAACTCATTACTGCCACAAAATAAAAATAATTCTGCGATAAAGTAAGAAATAAAAAAGTCAGAGATATGAAGTTGCACTTTTTCTCAGAAGCAAGCTTTCATAGGTCCTTCTATCAATTTGTTTTTATTGTCTGGGAGAAAACTTTATGTTAGAGTGATTAGATAAGTAATTAAGCACCTCTCTCCAATATGCCACATCATTATAAGGGTATCATCCATCCTTATAATACAAACTACACACCAAAGTTTAAGCTGAGCAATGGTAATAGTGACTCTTGACTTAGCAAGCACAACTAATGAGTGACTTTATATACAATACTAAAGACGCAAATGATGGAAGAGGTTTTTGAATACTGTACTGTCGATGCTCTTTTGTGTAAGTTTGATTTGGACTGAGCAAAAAGCCTTTACGTTCCAACACACACACACACACACAGCTGCAACAGAGTCACTCTCTGATTTACTGCCATAGTCCCACTACCGCTCAGCTTGAATGCATCCCACAGTCCTTCTCTGAAGTCTGGGATCAAAGGTCACCTGGGCTTTTCCCTCTCATTCATCTGTAACTACAGCTCAGGGAAAACAAGGGCCATGCATTAATCTCTCTCTCTTCTTTTTGTTCTATTTCTCTCACACACACCCCCATATAGCTGCTGTGTAATGTATTGGGGTCAGAAGAAGCTCCGCCCCACTGCGGACAATCACTTAAGTGCATGTTGTTTTGTTTTCTTGCTGTTTTACTCCTGAGACACCTTTATCAAACATCAAATATTAGAACAGCAAAAAGAAAGATAAAGAGAACAGTTGAGTAAGCAAGAGTGTAGGGATTGGGATTGAGAGAAAGAAGCTCCAAAACATACGCGATCTGCCTAACTAGAGCCATATTTTAAGTCATCATATGTGTGTTTGAGATTTTGTGTGTGCAAAATTCTAAGGCATCATTAGATTTGTCTTCTATGGAGACTGGAAATGGCAATCCAATACTGCAGTGCAAAGTCAAAGTCAGATAAAGAGAGAGAGAGAGAAACAGAGCCAGTTGAATTGAGGCTATCTCCCTCTCTTGACAATGGGGCATGACAGTTGCTTCTGTTCTTTTGTGATGGATCTGCACATTAATCAAATGCTGGTCAGGGTCACAAGGTCAGCTCTGAAGGATACCCTATCAGTGGCGGCGGGTGGGCGTGAGGTGATATGCTAGAAAATGGAGTGACTTGGAAATTGGGCAGTAGCAGTTAGAATAAGACAAAAGTGAGCATTGACAGATCTAATGAGTAGGTACTCATACGATAATGTAAGAGATTGGACTTGACTTGAAAAAGAGGTATGAAGGCCAATACATCATTCTATCTACTTATCCAAATATTATGAATTTGATGTCTTATGATTTATTCTTCAGCACAGCTAAAGCAAAAGATAATTATTAGCTTGTAAGGCAGCTTGATATTAGCGCAATATGTATTAAACATATTACTATTAATTATGATTTTGTGAAAATTGTATATAAAAAAAACATTAGAAAAACGTACTCCAGAAAATAATATTTCAGTTTTTCGATATCATAAATTCATTATTAACCAATATGTTACTTGCGGTTTCTTTGAAGTTGTTTGTGAAATTCGTCTCTACACCAATTTTTCAGTGCATTAAATCTCTTAATACAATTTATTTTTGTTTTGAAATAAAGGATTATTTCCATCTTTGATTTTGCTTTCTATTTTTTTCTTTTTACATTTAATGAAATATAAACATGTAGATAAAGCTTAGAACTTTGAATACATTTTTAGTTTAGAACCCCCATTGACAGTGACTTACATTTTATTAGAATGTTCAGCAAAAAACATTTTAGTGATGCAGTCACAAACCGATATGACTTTCTCATGTATAGTATAATGCTGAAGATGATTGTGTGAAGAATATCTTGGCTGCTCTTTTACATTTAATGAAAGCGCATGAGAACTAGGAATGTCAAGCTCCAAAATGACAGAAAAACATCATAAAAGTATCATAAAGTGGTGTAAGCTTTAGAAGTCGTCAGAAGTCAACTGCTTTGAGTGACAAATAAACCAGTCTTGATAATTTGATCAATTTTTTTCCTTCACAGAAGCTGTAAATGGACTACTCAAGTCACTTGGACACAAATATCATAGTCAATGATGCCAAACTGCTTTAGCTTTCACATATCTGCTTTTAAACAAAGTTATAACGTATATGACCACAAAAGACAGCGAATATAGCACATAGGCCACTTTACAATACTTTTGTGGTGTTTTGGCATTCTGAGCTGACAACCTTGCACCCTTTTACTTTTTTATTATGTAAAGCCAGGATACTCTTCAAATTCTTCACATCATTCTGGAAATACTTCACATTCAACTGTCCAAAGGACAAAAATTAATGTTGCTTCAGTATGGCATGAGGATGAGTAAATTATGACAGAAATGTGGGTGAACTGTTGCTTTAATTGTATGGAATGCCAAAGTTGGCTTAATTAAAAATAAATATAAACATAAATAAATATACAAAGAAATGTAAAAAAGCAAAAATACATAAATAAATACATAAATAAATATATAAAGAAATGTAAAAAAAATACAAATAAATGAGTATTTATACTTTTATTTTTCTTATTTATGTATAATTGTGTTTTTTTTCACACATTTATTTATTTTATTTATACTTATTAATTAATTTATTAATTTACTTATTTCCACTTTTATTTATTTCCACATTCATTTATGAATTTGTTTTTATGTCTACATTTATTTATTTTCACATTTATTTATTTCTACATTTATTTATTTCTACATTTCTTTCTCTGTATGCTAATGAGGGGCAGTGTTGTAACTCAGACATCAGCAATCGAGCTCAGAGTGGCAGTGCTTGAAGTTTTAGGCCACAGTGACAGCTTGTGGTGTGTGTCCAAACGAAACGCAAGAGGTGTGCGGACAAAATCACATTTTAAGTCGCGTATTCCACCCTAACTGTAAGTGAGGACGCTATTTAGAGTTATAACACATGGCACACATAACCAGAAACTGCACTTCAACGGGCCTGATAGCAGACACTTGGACATGACAGCGGATGAAAGTATCCACTATTAATAATGTAAAAGCGGTGGATAGGGCTGATGCTTGCATTTGGCTTGCGTTTATTGCAGAATGCAGAGAAAAAAACAGCACAAAACTGTTTTTACATTTCTTCGTATATTTATTTATGTACATATTTATTTTTAATTAAGTCAGCTTTGGCATTCCATATAATTGTAGCACATACACAAACATTCTTTCCAAAGTCAACAACAATTTGAGTGTTCACTTCAGGCTTTGAGGTTCAGGCTTTTACTACACTGCCCTTTTACACCTTTAATCTTCCAGAACCAAGAACAAGGAACAGAAAGAGAGAATAATAATGAAATAAAGAAAAAAAAAAAAAACACATGATCTACCTGACCTTTTTCAGAATGGATCAATGCAGTGTTGCCTCGCTATAGCAACAGTGTCAAATGCCCCATAGTAACCTCTTTCTCCCTCCCTTCCTTTCTCTCTTGCTCGCTCACTCACTCACCCGCATGTGTAATTGGTTGCAGGCATCTGAATGCAGCAGATGAACTTTAGCCTACTGAGGAGGCGGGGTGTGTGTGTGTGTGTGTGTGTGTGTGTGTGTGTGAGAGAGTAGAGAGGGAGGGGGTGGGGAGACTGGCAGCATTTGTTTTGTCTGGTCACATGGGGCCAGGGCCGCCTTTCCGTTACACTGCCCCGTTGCATGCTGGGAAAAGCTGACTGCTGAACTATAGTTAACCCTTTCAACATGGAAAATATCTAACTGAAATGGGTCAAGGTTTGCAGTTATGTTTGTGCAGATTTATGGAGTTTAAGAAGCACTTATATCAGTCAGTAGCTCTGCAGTGCAGCAAACTGGAAAGCTTAAGCTATTCTTCATTCATTTAGATGTTCAGGAGCAGCCAAACAGCCTTTTTTAGCCAAATTTAGAACACCTATTAAAATAAAATTACACTCAAATACTTGGCACAAAACAGCCCTGCAGCTTTCAAGAATATACAGAGAACATTGCTTTATGATGAAAAGAAGAAGGGGAGCAAATCAAGAAAAATGGTAGTGAATCAGCAGAGAGTTTCTGCCTCGGAAGAGATATAGAAACCCCAAATGTTCCCTAAGAAGGATTTTTTTCATGACAAGCTCTTGGCAGGGAGTGCATTTGTAGTGCTGTCAGGTGATTGTGTTAACAGAGCTCATCTCTCTGAGGGTCTTGACCTGCCGTCAGCCCCAACACCCCCATGACCCAACTTTCTGTCCTCTTCTTGGAAGATACATCACACAGGGTTTAGTATCCTTTCTTTGCCAAACAAATCTATAATTAAAGCTACACTGTGTAACTCTTTTAGTTTATTCATAGCTAAAAACACTTAGTTCTTTCAAAATATATGTGCTCATTAATGTATATTTTCTTTGTTCAGGTAATAAAGTATTCTTCGTGAGTGTATAATATGCCATTGAAAATTCATACGGGTAAGGGGTCCTAATGCCGATCGCCATGTTGCCCCTCCATCTTGAAAGTACATTAGCCAAAGAGGGACATACCCGTTAATTCAAGCTTCGCCTTTCGCGTTTACGTTTGAGTTAACACTCATGGATGAGGTCAAACTGGAAGCCATGTTAATCTTGGACTACATTGGCCACCGTAGGAGTTAAAACGAAATTCGAATTGAGAGAAACAGAAACCAATATTCACTGGATGGTCATATACCTTTTCACTGCTAGATGGAGGTAAAAATCACACAGTGTAGCTTTAAATATGGTGATGAATGCTATTGTTTTTTCCTCTTGTTGCTTCTGTCCAATGCAGTTATATATTTTTCATATTATTTAAATACATTTTTTGGCAAACATTGGTTGTAATAGATAAATTATGGAAGCCCATTTCCGCCACATAAGATAAGCAAATTGTGCTTTTTAAAAATCATATTAAAGTCATAAATAAGACATTAATAGTCAAAACTACAGAGATACTAAATCATAATTCAGGAGGTTAAAATGTTAAAACATTTTTACACAAAGAGCTGACATTTTTAGCATAATTATGAGACAGTCATAATTATTTCATAAAAATTTGATATGACAAAAAGTCACACAGACAGAAGCATAGGCAACATGTGAATAGAAATGTGTTGTTAGTGCTGCCTGGTAATCGACTTTTACAACGATAAAATAGTTTTGAATGCTAAATGACAATTATCAGTAGCAAGGTGGTAACTTTTCTGTTATTGAAGCAGTTAAACGTATAGCTTTGCTGTTAGACGCTGCTGCCAAATACTGTTAAGAGTTCAATTATTCCTGACATAATTTCCAATTAGTATACATTCAACTTTTTATCTCTTAATTATTTTTCCTATTTAACAGAAATGGGCTTCCATACATATTATATTGATAGTAGTATTTTTATGACATGTTGTAATCATTTAAATAATTATACAATTTTATTTGGAATTAAACAAGAAGTGAAAACAGTCCAACCTTAAGATTATAGGTTCCTTTATAAATTCTCAGACAGCCACTGTGTGAATGGAAGAGCTCTTTTCTCAGAGAAACCATATGTATATGTGTTTTAGTTCAAGACATGCAGGATAATATTACAAAAACTAACCCACCGAAAGCTCTCAACACATGACAGAGACACAGAGAGAGACCAGTAAAAGGAAGTAAACAGAGGAAAGGCTCTCAACCTGATGTCACCCTGTCATGCAGGTGAACTGTGTGGTCTGTGTTCACATGCTCAGACATCGTACATATGTCTGCCGCAATGAATAATACAGAAAGAGAGAGAAAAAGAGCGTGGGGGTCGACAAAGTACAAGTTCACTGGAGCGTGTTCAGATGTGCTCTTATCACAAAAGCACTCCCATGATGCATTGCCTCGGTCAGAGTGTAGGCGGTCAATGCAGCTGTGACCAGAGAGAGCAAAGCAACTCCGAGAAGAGGGTCACGCGACTCATTCAGAGCCCATAACGACACACACTCTGAGATGATATACAACAAAGTAACAACAGAACTTTACAATCAGAGTGTAAAATGAAATGGATATCACACACACTCGCATAACAATTCAATTAATCAAAAAGAACACTTTTAATTGCCAGCAAACAAGTCTGCACAGATAATATAATTAGAGATGATAATCACAAATTCATGAGATTTACATAGACATTTAAAAGCTGGTATAAAAACTGATCCACTCTGCAGATAATTCTGACTGAAAACCACAGGAAGAGGCTGTCTGACCAACATGTAAAGCATTCAACCTGTTGGTTTTCTTCACATGTTCAGGGTAGGAAATGCATCCAATAACAACTCTAGTTGTTATCGATAAGCTCATACTAAAAATCAATCCTATTTTGAATCAATCCTATTCTACCCCACTAAAACTAAAATCCACTTTTTTGTCCATGTCAAAGCAATGTTATGATGTTTAAAGGTGCAATAAGCAATTTTTGAAAAAAGCAGCTGAAAGTGGACTCCCACCACAACAAACTTGTAGCCAATAAGCAGTAAGGGTGTCCATTTAAGATGGAAGAGGGAGATTTGAAGAAAGACTTTAGGAGAGATGGCTGAGAGACAGAGGTTTCTGTCTTGCCATTGCCCTACATGTACTGAGATTTCTCTGGATTCCCTGAATCTTCTCACAATATTATGTATGGTAGATATTGACAGACATCAATTCTATGCAAGCTTGCATTAGAAATGTGATTTTTGAATTGTTTGACAATTCTCTCATGATATTTGGCATGAAGTGATGAGCCATGGCCCATCTTTGCTAGACAGAAAAGCTTCTTTTACACCCTCACCTTAACAATTCACCAATTTATCATGGAGTGTAAAAAACAAAACAAAAAAAAACACTCTTTTATTTTGGCTTTTATTTTGCCTCTGTCCCAACTTTTTTGGGATCCATCAAAATGAAAATAAATAAATAAATAAAAATAAAATAAATAATCATATAAACAAAATACACTTAAGTTTGTCCGTTAAAACTTTGAAAATATTTTCTTTATACTTCTGTCAGTTAAATAAAGGTTAAAGAGAAAGAAATCACAAATTCTTAATTTTATTGCAAAATGTCCAACTTTTCTGGATTTGCGGTTGGATTTGATTAGAAATAAAGCAAAACAATGACATATTATTATAATTTTAAAAAGCTGGTTTCCATTGTAATATTTTTTTTGTCATTTATTCCGTTAATATTAAAGCTGAATTTTCAGCATCATTACTTTAGTGTCACATGACCCTTCAGAAATCATTCTACTGTGCTTATTTGATGTTCAAAAATCATTTCTTGTTATTATAAATGGTAAACAGTTGTGCTGCCAAATATTTTGTTTGGAAACCCTGAAACTTATTTTCAGGATTATTTGATATAAAAAGAAAGAGAAAGTATTATTATTTTTTATAATATATAAACATATTTTTTCATATATATGGAGAGGGGACCCTGATGCCAGGATATTGTGAAGCAGGCTAGCCGCCAGCCAATCAGATAGCAATTGCTGACTTCAACAAGTTCTTACCAGTTTTGCATACAATGTACGTGAGCGAGCGGTCTGTGGACGTCTGAGACTGAGACTAAAGTCCACAAGATTTTGTCACTCTAACTATGTGCACTTATGTAACCTTTGTCTGCTCAGTTGAGTGTGTGTGAGTGTGTGTGTGTGTGTGTGCGTTCAGTACTCTGTTCATAGACAGTCGGTGCTGCTGACTGCAGGGTATGAATAGGATCATTGCATGCATGCCAATCCCTGATCACTAAACAGCGACCTTTCCTGAACCAGCCCAGATGACCCTGCCAGGACACTGACACACACACACACACACACACACAAGCTTAAACGTGCACATGAAAGCTAGAGATTATCACAGTTTGCTGAGGTCATGCGATGCAACCAGAAGACCCAGAAGCTCATCTTTCAGATTTAAGAGTTTTCAGTACACACTGCAGTCATCAGTTATCTATGCATCACTTATCCAGTGAAATCTGTAACTTTAGATTTAAAAAAAAAGATCTTGATTAGAGTACTTGAGAGTGAATTGGTCTATGCAGTACAAAAGCTTACTTTTAGTCATTAACAAACTGTGTTTTTGACAAATGCGAGGTGAGATTTAAGACTTGTGTGTTTTAGGACTTGTGTGTTTGTGTACGTGCTTGTGAATGACTATCATAAAGATTACAGTGTCAGCTCCCGGGTAAAGACTGAGATACGATGGATAAGGTGAACAACGAAAATGAGTCAGAATGGATCAAAGTATATGCTGTATGTACATTAGGTTAATAACAGGGGTGTATAAGTCGTGCACAATATATTGCAACACAAAAATGCAACAATATGCATTGTGGATAGTGATAATATGTATCATGAATAGTTAATCCAAAATAACGAACATTAAAATATTATGTATAATGTTGAATATAATGTATAATAATGCAGCAGGGGAATTTGTGTGAAAAAGTGACCTACATTAGTTTAAATATATCTAGTCAGTGGTCAGTGAAAGAGTCATATTCATCTAAAATAATTGCAGAATCATGAATATTTTTATTCTGGTGTCTCTAATGTACTGTGTTTTGTCCAAGCCTTTTCATTTACACACACAATGTAAAATCAAATTTAGCAATTTAATCAACAGTAAAAATTTTTGGTTAACATTTTATGATACGTCTTGGAGTATCGCAATAATATCGTATTCGTGAGTTCAGTATCGTGATATGTATCGAATCGTGAAATGAGGTTATCGTTACACCGCTAGTTAATAAATAAAGATAGGGCAAGAAAGAGAGACAAACAGGCAGACTGGGCATTGTGCCAACTTATTATGAAAGATCCAGGTGGGTGTCTGAGTTTACATGATACTTATGACCTAGTCAACACACACACAAACACTCCCAGGCTTCTCAGAACACACCCTGATTCCACGTACCACCACTAGAGTGGTCTAAAACAAGACAACTGCTCACTCACCCCACACTTACACAAAGAGTGTGCACCACACATGCGCGCAGTGATCTACATGACCCAAATGGAGGTAAATGTGACAGCTGTGTTTAAAGCAGTCAAAACAAGGGCGTATCTGATCGTCCGACACACCAGGAAATGTCTTGTTACATTTGGGACAGCTAGAGGGTCCATTCTGCTTTAGTTTTTCCATCCTTCCAAGAAACCAACAAACTCTAAATGTGGAGAATTTTCAGCCATGCGATGGTGTTCTGGACCTCTGGGGATCTGCCGAATTTAAGCACGAAAACACCAATGCCAAGAAGGAAGCATAGGGCGCACAGATTCATGCAGGGAAGAACTGCAGGCAGGGTGGGTCATAGCACTTGGAAAACAGCCTGGAAAACATATTACCATGACTATGCAAATTCTTTTGGGAGAACTTGAATTTGTGACACATACATCGTAATTTTTTGCCTGCCATTTTCTGGGTGGACAGGAAAACTCTGCTTTATGTCATTTGACAAAATCCCATTCCAGCAAAGTTTTTCATTTTTTTATTATTATTTAAAATACCTTCATTTGATTTTTCAGCAAGAAACTTGCAATTATTTCCAGAGAAACTGGACTAGCTATACACAGTACAAGCTGTCTGAATTTTATTGTCATCCAGCCTGTCCAATATTTTAATTCTTTTTAGCAAAAATACCTATTTCCAAACAAGACATTTTGACTGGGACATTAACTATTGCTCTTGTTTCCAGTAAAATGCCTAAAAATACATTTATCTGAGAAACAAGATATTAAGTGTTGTTTTCAAAGAATTACAAAAATCTTTAGCCATATTTATTTAATGCAGTAAGAAAATAAAACTGGTTTTCCCTGAATGGGCTTGTTACTTTTTGACATTTTAAGCATAAACCTGACTAAGCAAAGAACTTTTTTTTCAAGAACAATTTTTTTTTCCAGACCAGCTGCAAGCTGAAATCCAAGCACAACATGACAAAATGTTATCTGAAATGCTGAAGGATTCCTAACTACGTTTTTTCCAACTGTAGATTTAGGGTATTTGGGAATAAATAGTGTTAAGTTTACTCAGCAGAAAAAAAGAAATGATTAAAAATGTTTTAAAAAAATATATATATCTAGCAGTAGCAGTATGCTCTGAAGAGACAACATTTTATAATCGTGTATAATCTATGTTATGGTATGTCTATGTCATGTTATCTCTCCCACACACACACAGTTGGTTTGCATAAATGCAATAACAGCACATCAGGTAATATTTCAACATCCGAGTCTTATAAAAACACCCAAATGTGTCTAATATGTTTCAGAAAATAGAGACACGTAGTAGTAAAAGGTCAGGCATCAGAAGGCCCACGTGGAATCTGTATGTGAAGTCTTCATTGTAGCCTTCAGCAAGGCACTTAATTTCAGGTTGTCCTTGCAATAAGTAAATTGTAGGTTGCTTTATTTAGATAAAAGCACGTACACTAGTTTGGGTTAGTTTTAATTTAGTTTTTGAAAAAGTCTCTAATAGCAATCAAAGCTGCATTTATTTGATCGAGAAAAAACAGTCAAAACAATAATAAAGTGAGATATTAGTAAAATAACTATTTTCCATTGTACTAATTTTTAAGAATGTAATCTACCCCTCTGATGGCAAAGCTGATTTTTCAGCATCCATACTCCAGTCTTCAGTGTCATGAAGAAACATGTATCATCATCAATGCTGAAAACTGTTGCTAGTATTTATGTGGAAACCATGATCAATTTTATCAGAATCCTTTGATGAATAAAGAACAGCATTTTTATAGAAATCTTTTATCACACTATAAGTGTCTTTACTGTCCCTTTTGATCAATTTAATGTGTACTTGCTGAATAAAATTCTAGAAAAATAATAAAGTTATTAATATTACTAACTAAACTTTTCAATGGTGTAAATATTACTGATACGTGTATCCTGCTGTTGATTACATGACTCTGGCACAGCTAAGCAGCAGTGATGGAAAAATGTGGGTGGGAGGAAATCTTATTCAGTGTGCCTGTATTTTGGAAATCTGAACTATAATTCATATTTGAGAAAAACAGCTGATGATTCAGGAAAACACTGATAATTCAAATGTGACTAAGAAAATTCCACAGATGTGAGAGATATTGATAATTGTGGGATCCCAATGACTATTTTAGAAAATCATGCCCCGTGCACTCTAATGTTAAGGCCGTGTCATCATAGAGTTCTCACGGGGTTAAGGACTTCCCTCTTTTAGTCTCCTTGCTTAGTCATTTATGTCGGTGACAGATCATGCTCCCATACATCATCTCAAGCTGTCTGTGCCACTGTTGTGACAAGAATGGAAGAGTTTCATTTGTAGCTCAGCCACTCTTTGCTCACAGGGAAGCCAGAGGAGAAGAGGAGGTGCCTGACCCAGACCCCCTAAATGGGTTTGCTCGCTGCGGCTGAAGCCTTGGGGGTGGCCATACTGGAACTAAATGTTTTATTTTCATAGCATTAATAAAACACCCTCACCAAGAGTAGACTAGGGCTTATTGTCAGTGTTGGGATCTTCATTATCTTTCTGGAGTTATGTTGAAAATCAGGGTTGGCAGGTTTGTGCATCTTACTCATCAAGTAAGCATGTACATTCAGAACTGCATAGTCCAAGAAAATCTGCAATATATGCCTTTGCATTCATGTAACTGTGTTCGGGTCAAGCTCTAATGAATGAATTAATTAATTTAAAGCTGCAGTCCGCAGTTTTCCTCTTTGTCGCCATCTCTGTTCGAAATCTGCAATTGCAGTCATTCACAGAATTTTCAAATTTACATGAGGTTGTGCCTCGGCACAGCACAGCATGGATGAACACAATGTTTGAGGAGTTGATGCAGCTGTCAGTCATTCGTGCCGGTGTGGATACTGGCTTTCAGAATCACAGATTATTCTTTTTGGAAGTATGACTAACATAAGAATTTTCACTGCAAAATGTCATTGCGTGACTACATGTAATGTCCTTCCGATATGTATCCTTGCTTTCGCATGGGTCCGGTTGCAGTCTTTTATTTTTCTGTAGTCACTCCGAAGTCCGAACGAAGTCTTTTGCATTTTACAGCGGGTGAATCTCTGAATGTGGTTGTCGCTTGACCTTTCTGGATACGACATCTAATTGATAAGTGTAATTATATTTAGTGCTCTGAGAAAAGGCTATAAATCTACATTTCCAACATCCTCACACATAATACAGCTAATACTTTGTGTACATTGTGACATAATGACGCAAAGACATGCTTGAATCTCCCGTGGAAATCCACCAGTACCACTGGAATTAAAACATTATCACAAGCTTACCACTTTGAATTGAGCTAAGGCAAGCAGATAGTTTTGAACACTGGCTGGTTATGCATTTTCTCAAATATGTATTTTGGATAATTTTTTAACCCCAAAAAGCTACGGACAGCAGCTTTAACAGGAATTGTAAGAGACATCTTGTTATATATTTCCAAAAAATATTGTATATTGTTCTACAGAATGTCAAAGAAATGTATATACACACATAGGCTACACATATGTGTATTATATTGTTGAAAACAGTTTTTTCTGCTTAATATTGTGTAAACGGTGATAATTTTCCCAGAATTCTTTGATCAAAACTAAAGAACAGCATTTATTTGAAATATACACCTTTTGTAGCATTATAAATCTCTTCACTCTCACTTTTGATCAATTTAGTGCAACCTTGCTGAATACAACTATTAAATTCTTTAAAAATACTTACCCCAAAAGTTTTTGATAGAAGACATCATGGTTTCCATAAACATATTAAGCAGCAGTACAACCATTGATAAGATTTGTTTCTTGAGCACCAAATTAGCATAATCACATGATTTCTGCAAATTCAGCTTTGCCATCACAGAGAAAAAAAAACACTAAACTATATATCCAAAGCAAGAAGTTCTTCAGGTGATTAATATTATATATTTATATTATGACCACAAGTCATACAGGTTTTGGATCAACATGAGAGCAAACAATGACAGATTTTACATTTTGGGGTGAACAATGACTTTAAATGAAAATTGTGTATCCTGTGTGCTGCCCCCTTACTTGTCTTCTATGACGGTGACATGGTTGGATGGAATTCCCAGCACCGCACAGCTGTCAAGCAGTTCCCTTTTGCGTTGGAGTCCTTGATTATTGTAATTGCCTGAGGATTGCAGAAACATTTTATGTGTCTCTTTTACATTACGCAAGCATGGCAAATATTACAGCAGAAGTCCATAATACTTTATTTAATCAGTTCTACACATTGAGTATAGTATTTGTCCAAATTACATAACTAAACAGCATGAATTTGCAAGGTGAAAAAGGTTCTGGCTTTCAATAGAACTGACAAATTATGTTTTCAGGTTATGGTTATAATTTATTTACGGAATAGTTAACCTACCTGTTGACAAACATAACAAATAAACGGATGCTTGTGATTCAACTAGTTTTAGGATTGAAGGTGCAAAGAACATGCATTCGTCATCTGGATGTGCAGTGACTAACAGAGCTCGAGTCTCGTTTGCTGTCTCCGAGTTTGGTAGGAATGCGCAAGACCTCTTTTGTGTTGGACAAAAATGAGCATCTCCAAAGGTGTATGAAGGGGTGGATATTTTATTTCGTAAGTGTGGCCATACTTGACTAAATCTGTAATATACAAACTTTATAGAAACAGCGTAAGCCACAAAGACAAATATGATTGAAACGAAAACAAACATCTCGACC
The DNA here is from genome assembly GCA_030378365.1 of Hybognathus amarus. NCBI lineage: Eukaryota > Metazoa > Chordata > Actinopteri > Cypriniformes > Leuciscidae > Hybognathus > Hybognathus amarus. The sequence continues at coordinate 56,408 of JAQIUQ010003062.1, read as the reverse complement.
GCGCCATGAAAAAGTCCGTGTAGAACATCGTTTCCTGACTAATGGTTCCTATTAACCCGAAGATCGGATTGTTTAAACAAAAAACAAAACACTGGGTTATTGTAGGATATTATTTATATTTCCAATTTATATACACATAATATAATTTTGAATTCAGAAAAAGGCACAACTGCACGACATAAATGACTTAATTGTATTAAATAAACTCCTTAGCTGGAAAAATGTCAAATGTCGAAGCATAAAACAATTATTAAATGCTGGAATCAATTCGTTTCTAAAAGTGGATTTTTAATAATAATAATAATAATAATAATAATAATTAAAAAATCGATGTATTTCTGGTGTACAGCAAGATACGTAGATTGAGGCTTGGGTGGGGTGAAGGCCGCCTGTGGGGAGAGTTTGAACGTCACACCGTTTCATCCTGTTTGCTTGCGAAAAACTCTTTCACTCCATCTCCTCAGGTGCACTAGACCAGAGCTGCACAAAATGCAAACCACAGGGCATTCAGCTAGAAGAACCCGGTATACTTGTGACGTATATTAACTTCTGACGCAGAATCTTACGGAAAACGACTTGAATTTATATCCACGACTCAGTGAGGACAAAATAACAAGCCTGTGTTTGAAGTGTGTGTGTGTGTGCTCGCGCAGTCTCACTGCCGACGAATTGCATTACCGCACGTTTGGACAGCACTGACTCACCTTTCAGCGGTTATTGGAGTGTCTTTAAGGACATGAGGTGAGTGTATTATTTAATGTGACAATTTTGAGCGCTTTGTGGTGAATTGCACGCAGGCTCATCAGACCTGAGCGCTTATGTTCAAGATGGCGACGCAGTTTTGAATGCAAAGGTGCAACATTCAGCTAACGGATGTTTCCCTTTAAACTCTCCGCCGGACCATTTTACTCTACATTTTTATTTAGGTGATCTCGTATGAGGTTGATTCACATTTCTGTCTACGTGAGATATTTAGATTTTGTTTGTGGTTTCCGGTTTAATGGTGGTTCTCGGATTAACTAATTTTAGCTTGCAGGCTAACGCCATTACAGTGTGAGTTTATACCACAGCCAGGAGTTTATTGCTGAAAATCATCATTAAAGTCTACTCCGTAATACACACATGAGCTGAGACTTCTTATACTTCTGGGTTTCCTTAAATGTTTTATCATTTTCTTGCATGGAAAGCCAGAGTAACGTTAGTGTCTAAAATCATGCTTGAAACGAGAATAACAAGTGCTGAATGGGAAACCCACTGAATTCGCTGTCAGTTTCGCTGCCTGGAAATTACATAAAGTTTGGACTTGTGCACCTATATACGTTTCACAACTGATGACAGTTCTTTGCAACAGTCTGTTGAAGTTATCACCCTTAAGGATAATACATACTTTAATGACATATACGTTTACTCAGAGACATTTAAATCTAATAAATATTGCATTGACTTGCTTTGGACAAATTAAGGATTTTCCTTTATCTCAGGGTTATGGTGAAGTATTTCTGATATTTATATTTCATATTACACGCATATGTGTGTGTACTGTACATGCTATGTATGAATGTATGCGTTTATATATATATATAACACATATTTGACTATAATGCTGAGATTCAAAGAAAAAAAACCTTTGAGATAGAAAGAGACATATATATATATATATATATATATATATATATATATATATATATATATATATATATATATATATATATATATATATTCTTTCCCCCTTGTAGTGTAGAATTCACCCTGGATGCACCCATGCACAAATTCAATCTGCATAAAATCTAAATTAGTTTGTGATGCAGTCAAATAGCAGTGCAGCGCCAGAAGGCTAAGTTTCAGTTTAGAGGAGTTCATGTTTGCTGCGGGGAAAGCATGAAGCTTACTTGACAACATCAGGTCAAATATCAATATCGTAACAAATAGAAATAACCTTAAATATATTATGGTTATCTACATCTTTCTGTCTCTTATGTATAGTTACTTGCACGAAAACGCTTTCAGCATGACACGCAATGTCGATTGCCGTGCTAATGAACAACCTGCTTGTTAAAGCTGCAGACTTTTTTGGGGTTAAAAATGATCCAAAATACAGTACATATTTGAGAAAATGCATAACCAGCCAGTGTTCAAAACTATCTGCTTGTCTTAGCTCGAATTTAAAGCGGTAAGCTTGTAATAATGTTTTTAATTCCAGTGGTACTGGTGGATTTCTGTAGCCTGGCAAGCAAGACCTATCAAGATGTTAGGTCTGGGAACTCTCAATTCGCATACCTCAATCCGAAGGGCGGGATAAAAGGTTGTCTTTCAATATCCCTCTGCACGCCATAGGATAGCGCTAACCAACCAGAGCAACGAACGGCTGTGGATGAGTGAGTCCAATGCGTTTTCCCTCCAGCGGAGCAAGTTGATATATTAAACTTTTGCCGTATCCGATGGTCAAAACTCCAAATACATCTTCCTTTTTAAAGAATGACTTAAGTGATGTTCTCTTAACTCCAAGACATCCAGAGTCGCGGCCAAAGCCTGAATTGAAAGACCGCTGTTCGCCAGCTGCATCTTGTTTGTTTTTAACTAGGAGGGAAATCAAATCGCCTATGGAAATCACAGCGCAGAACCTTCACAACTCTGCCGTCATTGTTAAGCCCGCCCACCAACTCTTATACACGATGTGATTGGCCGGACCAGATTTTGGTTTTTCCACAATGAAAGTCAACGGAGAGTTGCTAGACCACACTTTGCTGCAAAATAATTTTTCCTGCCACTAGGGTGTGTCTAGATTTCTAGGCTAGGATTTCTGTTTTCTTTTGCGTCATTACGTCACATCTGCACACATAAAAAAGGAGTCTCGGCTAGTATAAGCTATTTTGCATGTGAGGATGTTGGAGGTGGAGATTTATAGCCATTTTCTCAGTACTTTATAATACACTTATCAATTTGATGACCGATCCAGAAAGATTCAAGCAACAATCACCAGTGACAACAGATTCACCCGCTGTAAAATGCAGAAGACTGTAAAATGAGGGGTGGTGATGGTACAGTGGATAAGACGCGTACGTACCTTTGGTGTGTCCAATGTGTCCACTAACCCCTAGTTGCTCCAGAGGCGTGCGACTTCTGACATATAACGATTTTAAGCCGCTTTGGATAAAAGCGTCAGCTAAATGAATAAAAGTAAATGTAAGACTTCGTTCCGACTTTGCAACTACAGAAAAAAAGAGACTGCAACTGGACCCACCCATGAGAAAACAAGGATACATATTGGAAGGACATTACATGTAGTCGCACAATGCTTACGTTGATCACATGAACAATTTGAGAACAAAGTATATTATAATTTGCACGGTTTTGTGTGATATGTTAAGCGATTGTTAGATTTAATCAGCGTGATTTACTGCAATGTCAGAACCAGAACAAAAGAAGATGTTTCTTATTAGTTCAGATGACATTTTCTGGTGAAAATTCTTATGTTGGTCATTAGGCTTGGGCGGTATCCAAATTTTCGATACCGTCAAACCTCCTCCCCATTTTACCGCGGTAATACCATATATACAATACCGCACGACTAATTAAAAATCATGATATAAGGCTTTCAGACGGCATCACCAAACTGTTGGTTTGTGCAGGGATGAGTCACGATTTTCGAATATTAAATGATTAGATTTTATTATAGAAAATGGAATTGGTTGTGGGATTATTGTCTATATAAAATCCCCATGTTTTCCGTTCTGATGCGGTATAGTGACATGTTCAACCATAGAATGGCGATGCCAATAATGCATCTAAAGTTTCTCGTTCATCTTTAATATTATGCATTTTATGTACTGATTCCATATATATTTAGACTTTTCCTTCCAAAATATTTGTTTGTAGCGTCAATAAAATGCATTTGTTGTCTAACATAGAGTAACATCCGTGAATGTCACTCACAAACATTACTAGGCAACCAGTAGTGGGGAACGCCCTCCAGCGCTGCCACTGGCGACCTGCAGCGACAAAGTCGCGTGTAGTGTGAACGGGGCTTGTCTGAGATCTCAACTTTGTCACGTCGCCAGACACGCCCAACGGTCGCCAACGGTCGAATTCAAAATCGCCCTCTCCCCTTTGAAATGAATGGTAGCGTGCCGCTTGTAGTGTGAACGGGACTTTAGAGCTCAAAATGAAGCAATGCTGGTGAATCCAGCACCTCTCTATCTCTCTCCCGACCCTGCAGCAGAACCCAGCTCTGTTTGCAGCTCCACTTGCAACTTAATTAGGCTTGCCATCAGGAGAAATGTGCCTGTAAGAGTGCCAGACCCCCCCTATTTATGAGTGCTGTTGCCTTATGTGCTGGCTGAGGGATAGTGGAGTGAAACACAGGACATGTAACTGTTGTGCTGCCGTGTCTGGCCAAGTGTGGCACGGTAATGCTAGTGAACGAGCAAGCACCGGAAAATACTCCGAGGCAAGCTGCCACGTTGACTAAGTTTTGGAGGGGTTTTGTTCCCATTGTATCATTTAAAATTATAGAGATATATTGATATTCTTTTTCATTACTGATAGCAGTGATTTGCATATTTATGTTCCCAATAACTCATACAGAACTGATAATTATTTATTGTTCTATTGCTGTTTTTGACAGTTATTTTACACTTTTAAATAACTTCTCTACGAAGAAAATTTATTTCCACAGAGGTGTAATTATTCTAATATAACTAATAAAAGTTATATTGTAGAAGTTTATATAATTTAAGGAGTTTCATTTTTTTAATTTTAAGGGAGTGTTTTCCTTTTTCATGTTTTCCTCCTTTTATGTAGCTGTTCATCAGGGGTGTCACGATTCTCCAAATCCTCAATTCGATTACATTTTCCGATTCTTAAGGTCATGGTTCGATTCGAATTCTCAATTTTTGTCAATCGGCCTATCAGGATGCTCTCTGTCTCTTCATGAGGCACATATGCAAGGTCTCTCCCTCTCTGCCGTGGTGCGTAGTTTTTTTTGTGTCGTTATGGAATTCTGTACCATAGCACAGTAAATACTACATAATTGAATAAGGTAATCAAATGTAAAATAACACTGATCGTATTTTAGTCCTGATTCCTGACTAAATTAAATACTTGGGCTGTTAATTCTGATTCCTTACAATTAAAGTAGGGATGCACCGATATGAACATTTTTGCTGATACGATAACCGATAATTCTTTATATTTGAAAAGGAGAGGAGATTATTTGACACTACTATTGGATGACATGGAGGTGAGTGAATTATAAGCAAAAGTTTTTGTAAAAGTGAACTACTCCTTTAATAAAAACATATAATAATAAAGGGACCTGATAAATTAGTCCTTGAATATTAACAAAAGTTGTTGAACAAAAACAAACTACATATTCAATATCAGCCAATCAATCTCTCACCTCTTTGACGTTGAATGGAGCACCTCGTAGCTTGACTGTGAACCCTGTGCTTGACTCAATCTACAATAGTGTATGAACAGAAAAAACAAATGAGCCTTTAATAGCCAACTATTCAATATTAAAGCCCATGACAGTTTTATCAAACTGACCATGTTCAGCGCTGCTGGTGTATATCCACTGTCTGTGTGCTGGACCAGGGGACTCTTCCTCTTCTTCTTCCTCCTCATCCTCTTCCTCGTTGGCAGCATTAGCACTGTCCTCTTCATTCTCTTGCATCTCTTTTCATCCACCATGTCTGATTTCTCCACAATTTTGGAGCGAAGATAGTCCATGTCAGATAGATCTTTCTTTAAGGCTTTCTTATCAGTATCTGGTAAGAAAACACATTTGGAGAGCATAATAAAATCAGTACAAATGCATGAAGAAAGATTGGACTTTTAATTACTTTTATGTTAGATACGATTATTCAACATGATGACAGCACTACTTTATATATAAAGGCTTTAATTAAAGTGTCACCAGACGATCTTTGCAACCCACAGAAAAAAGTTGGATAATACTTTACAATAAGGTTTATTTATTATAACATTAGTTCATGCATTAACTAACATGAACTAACCATTTCTTACTGTATTTGTTATTCTTTGTTAATGTTAGTTAATACAAATCTAGCTGTTCATTGTTTGTTCATGTTAGTTCACAGTGCATTAACTAATGTTAACAAGATTTTTTGAAATTAACATTACCAAAGATTAACAAATGCTGAAGAAGTATTGTTCATTATTTGTTAATGTTAATTAATGTAGTAACTAATGAACCTTATTGTAAAGTGTTACAAAAAGTTGTATTGCCTGGTAAAGAAATCTATCGAAAGCGTATTGCATTCACTTGAAGAAAAAAATCTACTCTGTTTTTCAGAATTAACGACTTAATTATCTCAGAATTATGAGATAATTTTTCATGGAAAAAAGTTTTTGCTCTGTTTTTCTGAATTAACGAGTTAATTTTTCATGAGAAAATATTTTTTTGCTCTGTTTTTCTGAATTAACAAGCTAATTTTTCATGAGAAATTTTTTTTATGCTGTTTTTCTGAATTAACAAGTTATGTTTTCATGAAAAATTGTTTTTGATCTGTTTTTCTGAATTAATGAGTTAATTTTTCATGAGAAAAAAAATTCTGCTCTGTTTTTCTGAATTAACCAGTTAATTTTTCATGAGAGAAAAGTTTTTGCTCTGTTTTTCTGAATAAACGAGTTAATTTTTCATGAAAAAAAGTTTTTGCTCTGTTTTTCTGAATTAACGAGATAATTTTTCATGGAATATTTTTTTGCTCTGTTTTTCTGAATTAAAAAAAATTCCATGAAAGTCGTTAATTCAGAAAAACAGAGCAAAAACTTTTTTTTATGAAATATTAACTCGTTAATTCAGAAAAACAGAGCAAACATTTTTCTCATGAAAAATTAACTTGTTAATTCAGAAAAACAGAGCAATTTTTTTTCTCATGAAAATTTAACTTGTTCATTCAGAAAAACAGAGCAACATTTTTTTTTCTCATAAAATATTAACTCGTTAATTCAGAAAAACAGAGCAAAAAAAAATCTCTCATGAAATATTAACTTGTTAATTCAGAAAAACAGAGCAAAACATTTTTTCTCATGAAAAATTAACTCGTTAATTCAGAAAAACAGAGCAAAAAAAATTCTCATTAAAAATTATCTTAGTTAATTCAGAAAAACAGAGTAGATTTTTTTTCTTCAAGTGAATGCAATACGCTTCCATAGAAATCAGAAAAAATAATCTAGAATTCAGCACAAAGTTCTCACCTTGTTTGTCCTCTTCATCAGCAGCATCCTCATCATCACTCAATTGCTCTGATTCATCAGAGTCAAAATTCAGGTAATCATCCTTAACAGGCGCTTTCTTCTGCTTCTGCTCCTTCTTCTTCTCCTTATCCTTCTTTTCTTTTCTTTCTCAGCTCCAATAGAAGCCGCTTCCACCGTGTCATTGGCCCACGTCGGCACCTGTGTGCGTTTCTGGTGTACAGCCAGGAACTCCTGGAAGCTCTTGTCTTTTTGAAGCTAAGGATTTCAAATGACATTTTATAGGATGGAGTAAGATTTGTGTAATGCGATAAAGAATAGACTTTAGGAGTAGCAAACTTACATCTCTAAGAAGAATACTCAAAGGCTTCTTCTGCTTCTGTGGAGATAGAGTGACCGCATAAATTCAGTTTGATTCATTTGTATTGCACTATCATTTCAATACACATTGTTCCAAATAAGAAAAAGAAGGCATTTCAATGAAACTTTTTGCAAACAATAAAGTGAGTGGGTCATAAATGTACATAGACGTTGAAAAATGATGAATGAATTTACCGATGAATCTTCCTTTTGTTCAAGTTGTTCACACGATTCTTGTTCTTCTATAACTTTGTTTGCTGATGGTTGACGTGTGTGTTTGCTCCAAGGTCTGGCTTTATTTGGATCTCCAAAAATCTGTGCAGGATTCCACCTTAATCAGGCAGATGATGAAGAAGATGAGAATTACCAAGATACAATGTTCAAATAAACCATTTACATTATTATTTGGTAACACTTTACAATAAGGTTCATTAGTTACTACATTAGTTAACATTAACAAAGAATGAAAAATACTTCTTCAGCATTTGTTTAATCTTCGGTAATGTTAATTTCAACATTTACTAATACTTTATTAAAATCTTGTTAACATTAGTTAATGCACTGTGAACTAACATGAACAAACAATGAACAGCTAGATTTATATTAACTAACGTTAACAAAGAATAACAAATACAGTAACAAATGGTTAGTTCATGTTAGTTAATGCATAAACTAATGATTAATAAATGAACCTTATTGTAAAGTGTTACCTATTATTTTAATCTATTAGTGATTTTCTTCAAAATCTCTTGGACTCCTGCCATTCTCTGTCACTTACAGTAACTCTAGATGTGTCCACAAAGCTCTTGTCGAAATGTTTCAGAGCTTTTTCTGCATCTTCTTCCGTCTTGAAACCAACGAATCCAAATTTGCGGAATTTGCCATCTTTGGTGAATTTCAACGTACAATCTGTAAGCGTCCCAAAATCCGCAAACATCTTACGGAAGCGAGCTTCCTTCATCTGGGGACACAGAATAAATACAATTTCAACAGATGGTTCAAATCACATATATTTCATACACATACTTTATAAGGCCTCAATGGATGTATCATTCCCTGACAGACCTTATAAACAATTTATTTTAAGGTGTCCGTGTTAATGTGATTATACATTAAGACATTATATTACTACAGGGTTATGACGAGGATTTGGTTAAGTGTTAGTTGCATAATTACACATATTACTACAGTAGCTACATATAACAAGTGTAACAAGATAAAATAAAGCGTTACCCAATTTATTCTGCAATGCCATGTTACACTGATGCTATCAAATGTAATACATAATACATTAATTATTATAGGCTAACATTACACTATTTCATTCAAATAGTGCTCCACAATACTCTAGGCAGCAGTACCATGACATCTCCATGACACCAACTCAAATAAAAACATAGTTAAGCTTATTTGTTAGTGAACACAGTATTAAAGAAGGTTGTTTAAGTTAGTTAACGTTACACTTTCGTAGGCGCATGCATCTTTGACATCAAACTTGCAACATGTTCTAATATCATTTCAAATACTCACCCCATTTGGGAGATTCTTGACTATTAACCTTGACATTTTCCCGATCCTAGTGTGATTTTTTGAGGTAAAATAACAATATATTTTTTATCAACAATAAAGCATGGTGCGCCTCAGTACGCCGCCATCTTGCTGCATGACGTAAACCGCGTCAACAAAGAAACTTCATGAGTATAGCTCCCTCTCGTGGACATTACACGAATGATAGGATGCACTCATTGACATTTAAAATCTTTGTATTTGCAAACTCACAAGAACCTAACCTTGAGCCATAAGGATTGTTACCATCTCTGTTGTGTACAGATGTACCATCTGTTATTCTCACAGCCTCCCTAACCTCAAACTCTGGAGCATATACACCCCCTGTCCTTCCAGTTTCTATGTATGAAGAAATAATCTTACTACATGTTTTATTTGGCTACACGTCTTTTTAACCCTCCTATTATCCTTGGGGTCAATTTGACCCCATTCTGTAAAAACATAATTTTATTTTTATTTTTTGCTTCAGATTTAATGACTTTTCCTAATTTAATGGGGACAACTCTGTAAACATAAAATTAACCTGCTAGTATTTTTCAAAGTCCTGTACACATTTTGTGACATTGGTGTTCCTTGGGGTCAATTTGAGGCTCTTTGAGATGTATAATAAAACAGAAGAAATATTAAAATTTCACACAAATTTGTTTTGGTTGTTTTATTGAGGTCACTATAACATGTTATAATTTAATTTATTATGTTCATTGTAATTTTACATATTCATATCATAAAAAACGTCCCTCTGTTTTAGGGCTCTAACCAAACAGGAGAAAACATAATTTTTGCAAGATTGACCCCAAACATAACTTGTGTTAGCCTACTATCCTTGATAAAATAAATAGTTTTTATTTCTAAATGTTATAGATTACAAAAATCTATGCTTAAAAAATATTATAAAACAAATAAAACACCAGATATATTTATACTTTTCCAATTTTAGGTCAAATCAGTAAGATTTTATGTTGATTTGTATATTTGTCCATAGTCATGCAGTGGGTTTTCTGGATGTATAAGGGGTTAGGTGGGGTGGGGAGGGGGTGTTGGGTGGATGTCAACTTAAAATGTTACTTTAGTAAAAAAAAATAATAATAAAAAAATCGGTAACACTTTATTTGAATGTGTCATTGTTACATTATGTTACATGTAATTACTATAGTAATAACTATAAATTATGCATAATTACATGCATCAAATTGACCCCAGTGGGTAAAAAGTGTTATCAGATTTGAGAGTGACAGGAGGGTTAACAGAAAACCTTCACCTTTCCCCCTGATTAGTTAAAGTCTATTTCAGGATAGCAAGGTGGCATTAGAGGTATTGCCATTATTGGGGTAAATAACTTTGAGTCTAGCCCAGTTTCATTAATCCGCTTATTTATTTTTTGTTCTCTGTAGACTAATCCAGTATGCCATAAATAGTTTTTACCTTGCTATGGTGCACTAATTGTTTTCTTTACTTAAGAAAAATGGATATTACAAATATATTTAAAAAAACCTACATATTTGTATTGTAACTCTTTTAAACATGGAAACAAAATGTTCAGGTAAGGGCGGTTACAGGTAATGCCATTTAAACGTTTAGATCAATGAAAAGTCTGTTGACAAACATGACATGTCTCTTTTTCCTCATAACTGACAAAGATTATAAAAAGTTGAAATGCAATTCTGTTGACTATTATGTTGGATTTAATTATAGGCCTAGCTAAATACAATTTAAAACCAGACTTAATTAATGCCGTTAAGTATGTATATTGTGCTCTTTACAAGAACACTTGCATGCAATCATCATCTATAAACTCCCACACTGCACGATAAAGAGCTTCTCTATTAAACACACCTAGACCACAGTCAGTCAGCATACATGCATATAGATTCAACGACTGGTTGGACCTCTTGATCTACAAAGGAAGCTAATTCAAGATTAGTGTGATTCATCATTACTCTTCAAACACATTCATCTTTAATAAAGGACTGAAGTGAGTCAAGTCTATTGAGACACTATGTCTGTGCTTCAGTGAATGGCTTTCCAAACCACATGTGGGTAAAGGTGTAGAGCCAACTCACCAACAGAAAAATGAGAAACTAGATCAGTAAAGTGGATAATTAAATGTGTTTTATATATGTATAGAAATAAATTAAAGCACAATGACTGTGTTACTTTTGTGCACAGTAATTTCAGGGCATGTCAGTGCATGAATTTTGTGTGAGGTGCATGAAGCTGAAGAAATGACTTAGGATAAGACTTATAAAATATTTTAATACTATACAGTACATTATTTTCTTTACAAACACAAACAATAAATTAAAAAAAATAAATATTAAAATAAAAAAAGAGCTGAAATGACATGTAAACATCCGGTGATAGCTTTCCAAACAGCAGGATGCTTGTCAACAATTTAACAAATCTATTAGCATTGAACATTAACTACTAAACTTTTTACATTTGTAATTGTACAACCTTAATCAGAACTTCAACCCCTCTCATTTGGCAACTTTGTTAAATATGTGGATATATGTTACCTTTTATGGCAATATATGAGCACTACAGTAATATTTCAGGTTACTATCATTGTACCCTTGATAGTACCCTTAACATCAGACCTGAGTCAGTAGTTACAATATGGCACAAATTATGACCATCATACACAAAACAGACCATCATATGTCCACTGTGTGCTTATGCAGCGATCAATATGGCTTAAGTAGAAACAGAATCAGCAAAGTGCATAATAAGGGTCCATTACTGACACTTTGTAATATGTTACATGAAAAGAGAGAAACAAAATATAAAATCATTCAATTGGAGGAGGGCATTCTGGTCTTTGTTCAGTCCATTTTGGGCCAGCTGAATTGCCAATTGCAAACAGGTCTGCTTCAGTCAACCGCACTGCACACTGCAAACAGATCCAGGGTCCCTGTTGGGTCTTGCAGGCCCAGAATGCTGTAGGCAATTCTCTTCTGATGACCTGGCAGCCGTACTCCAATTCTACTAATATCCCTTTTTTAAAAAAGAAAAGGAGGAACAGGTTAGAACGAGTTTAAATAATTCATAAGCTTTTATAATTGGTTCATCTCTTTTATGGATGCAGGTAGGCATACTTACTCAATTTTCAAGCGCAACACCTGTTCCATAGTTTTAATTCCAGCAAGGGCAAAGGTTTCTCTGTACTGGGCCATCTTGATAGATTCCAGCCAGTTCATCCACTGACCTGAAGGAGGCACCATCACAACCACTAGTGCTGGGTAGACAAATAGACACACTGTGGACAAAAAAAAACAAAAAACAGATATTTATTAACCCTCTGGGGTTGTTGCGACCAAATGGACGAAAAATTTAAATAAAAAAATTTTAAATCACAGATTCCTCTGGAATGGTCCGAAATTTGGTGACTTTGTTGGTATTTGGTATTTGAACACCCCAAAAAATTGGGGACAGGATGTGCATATGTCTAAGTGGTTGTAAAAAAATAGTCACACTTCGGGTGTTCGGGATCCAAATGGGACCCGCATGGAAAATGAATGGGAAATTGGCAAAAATGTGAAAATACTGAGTTTTTTTGTGCATACAATCTACAAATCAGCCACGAATCTTGAAAAAAAGCACACAACAGTGAAAGGGTGGATATGTATAAAACATCAGAGAGTGCAAAACAGACACATACAGACACACACACACAAACACACTTTTATACACATACACACCAAAAATTTCAGATTATACATGTGTTTTGCATTTTTAAAATGCTCAGTTTGTCCACTAAGAGAATCCATCTCATTTCAAAAAATGCTTTTATGAGGCATAGGCTTGACTCTAAAATGAAATACAGCTTTAAAAAAAAAAAAAAAAAAAAAAAAAAAAAAAAAAATTCTATTATGTTCAATGGGGGGAAATTTTTTAATTATTATTTACATTAATACTAATTATACATTTTTTATTTTTGAAATTTCTCAAAACACCAAAAAAGAAAATAAAAAATATTATATAAAAAACGAGAAAAAATAACATGCATTATTTTTAAAAATATGAATCCGCCCATTTAAATATGAATGGGTCCATTGGAACCCGAACACCACCAAGTGTGACTCTGAAACGAACAACCCCAGAGGGTTTAACAGCACAATATAAACCTTTATAGTTTTCAGCAGTAGAACATTTATCATTACCGTTTTGTAAAACGTTTCTTACATGGTCAATACTGGCAATGGCAGAGAGTGATTCTGGGTTGTGAAGCAAGTTTCTGAGCAAGTTGACAGATGTCTGACAAAAGCGTGGCCGTTTGAGAGCGGTCCTGAGTCCAGCACTGCAGCATCAGCTGATTAACCGCAGATGGGCAGCACATCGGTGCAGGCAACCTGAAGCCTTCGTTTATGGATTTCATCACCTTTGATCAAAAGTATGAAGGAAAAGGTGAAGCTCATGCTCACAGAGGCAAATCAATGTGTTTTAAATGAAAGCTTTTCTCTTAAAACACATTTCTAAAGTGTTTACTGGTTTTTAGAACATTACTAAGTGGTAATTTCCTGGTAATTTTCTGTTTATTAGTTATGGTTTGGGTACCCAATTTATGTCAAACTCCTAAAGTATGAGCAATTAGCATTAATAAATAATTAGAAATATCTCATACCTCATGGTTGCTCATATCCCAGTAGGGTCTTTCTCCAAATGACATCACTTCCCATATGACAATTCCAAAACTCCACACATCACTGGCTGAAGTGAACTTCCTGTAAGCTATTTGCCTCTGGTGCGGTCCAGCGAATAGGAATTTTCCGCCTAGAGTAAGAGTAGAGTCAAAACCTTTAAAAAAATGGTTTAATGATTGTATATACTTTTATAACGATTCTGTGTATATCACTTACAGTAGTGGTGTAGGTTCCCTCGGGAAAGTCCTTCCAGCACTCGCGACAGGCCGAAATCTGAAACTTTACACTCCAAGTTGCTGTTAACCAGGACATTGCGAGCTGCAAGGTCCCGATGGACGTAGTTCATGTCTGAGAGGTACTTCATCCCTGCGGCTATGCCATTGAGCATTCCACGAGCTGGTATGAGGAAAGTCTCCATTCGTGATCCTGTGGAGCGCAAAGAAACATTAATGATTCTGCGACATCCTTGCAAAATTGTAAACAATCGTTTAACAAGAGTCAAGACATACCCTTAAATACTGGTCCAGAGCTCCATTCTCCATGTACTCTGTGATAATCATGGCGTCTTTGACTGAAATGATAGGAAGAAGAGAACATCCTGTTAAATATGTTCATGGAATGGGTTTCAAATGAACAAGAAAGATACCACATGATTGAATAGCTTGATACTTACATTTGGTGACAACACCCTCCAAGACGGATAATGTTCTTATGGGAAAACTGGCCCATGATGCTGGCTTCACTAAGGAAGTCCTGCCTCTGCTTCTCTGTGTAGCCTGGCTTCAGTGTCTTTACTGCTACTGCGACCTCACAGCGACCTGGTGCCTTCAGAGAACCACGGTACACCTCCTCAAATTCTCCTATGGAGCAGTATGGAAATACAGTTGTTAATTAAAAAATTGTTTTAAATAAAAATTGTATTTTTATAAAAATAAAAATTATATTAAAAATATAAATAAAAAAATATAAACAAAAATAATAATATTTAAAATAAAAATATAAAAAATATATATAAAAAATAAATAAATAAATAAATAAAATATATTTTTTTTTAAGAAACAGAATGGACACTAAAATGATTACACTAAATTTATAGAAACAAACCAAAAAAAAAAAATGACAAAGCACAACAAAATGACTAAAACAGATACTAAAATTAATGTAAACTAGGGAAATTCAAATAAAATCTAGTTCAAAATATTAATATATATTATAACATTATATAATACTAAAGATAAACTGACCTGCACCAATGACTTTCTGCTTGGTAATGTGACTAGGGTGAATCTCACTGGCAAACTTAAGGACAGCCGCACAAGGGTCTTCATATGTATGGGGGTCAATGTAGGTCTTCAGAGGAAGGAGTTTTTCTGTAAAATGAGGACGCTAGGTGTAAACTTTGTGTGAATGACACCCACGGTATGAGTGTGGTGACGAAATTTGTGTCATGTGCATGCACAAACCAAAGTATGCTTCTGGACTTTAATGCCAAATACATGAATGCATATTTACAAATGCAAAACAAACTCAATTCATGTCTTACCTGGACATGAAAAGTAATCTCCATCAACCCTCCGTCGAACATGGGAATTCAGCCTCCTGATGAAAGAACATTCAATGTCACATTAGTGAGTTAATTTAAGCTCCTATCTTGATGATATCCTAAATGAGACTGATTGCACTTCAAAGCTGGAATGTAAACAGTGTGGGCAGGCATAGGGTGAAGTGACTAAGGCAAAGTTGGGAAATCCTGCTTTGTGGTCTGGAAAAAGATTGATTGAAAAATTGAGAGCAGAGATAGCTTCTCTAACCTTTTGTGCAGAAGCAAAATAACCGCCACAATCAGCAACATGACTCCGCCCCCAGCAATGGCTCCCATGACAACCATAGAACTACTCTGTGTCTGAGATTCTGCTGTTGGATAGAGAATTAAAAGAAAACAAAGTTTCACAAACATTCACGCACCACCCACAGCTTATCACAAATGCATCAAGGTTACGTCCTTTGCATGTAAGGACTAAAATCGAAATGCCCACACACATATTCACACGCACTTACTGAAGAGGCAACGTCTCAAAATCAAGCTCTGCGCTGTGACTGCTGGGATGGCCTTCTGCCGTCAGGGTGTGAACGCGGAACACATACTTTGTGCCAGGTAAGAGGTCATTAATCTGCACTGAGTTCTTCTCTAGAACCAGAACAGTGTAGGTGGTGACATCGAACTCTCCGGGATCCTCCTATAAAACAATGAGGAGAGGAAATTAAACGTTTATTTTAAAATGGTAAAGGAAGAAAACATGGAAAGGCCACACAGAGAAAAATTTCGGTAACACTTTACAATAAGGTTCATTACTTTAACTTTAGTTAATGTATTTACTAACATGCACTAACCATGAGCAATACATTTGTTACTGCATTTGTTCATCTTTGTTAATGTTAGTTCATGAAAATACAGCTGTTCATTGTTTGTTCATGTTAGTTCACGGTGCATTAACTAATGTTAACAAGATTTTAATCAAGTATTAGTAAATGTTGAAAACAACATTAACAAAGATTAACAAATGCTGTATATGTGCTATTCATTATTAGTTCATATTAACTAATGTAGTTAACTAATGTTAACTAACGAACCTTATTGTAAAGTGTTATCAAAATTTCTTAAAAAACAGTCTGAAGAAAATGCTATGGTTTCACAATGCCAAAGCATTGCTATGTTGATGCTAAGGTGTTGTGTGGTTGTTTAGGGCGTTGCCCAGTGATTTTCAGGGTTTTGATGGTTGTATACTATCTCCCACCCAAGTGATATTCTTTAAAAAAATAATTTTAAGTGAACTAAATCAGATATCACAGTCACCTTTTTGCGGTACATGAGCTCATAACGGGGGGAGTTGTGATTCTGAACATGGTGGTCCACGACCCAGGATAACGTGGAGACTGCTGGTGGTCCGATCTTCAACTCTTAGGTACAGCACCCTCGGGCCATCTGAATAAAAAGGCACAAGTCATCAGTATTTTGGCTAAAAACAATCTCAATTTACATGTAAATGCCATTTGATGCACACTGTCTTAAGCAAGGCATGATAATCTCTTCTCCATGTTAGTCTTGTCCATCCATGACAAGCAATGGGACATTTTGTTGGTCAAAGTGCACTGATTGAAGAAACCTCATTGGTACAACATTCAGTTTCATGAAGCAATGTTTCAAATGCAAATGGCTGTCTTTGTCACTCAATAGCTTTATACTGTTTCAACTAAAACTATCTAACCTGTGAAGTGAAGCACTGTTGTGATGGCAGCCGTGGCTCTCTTTCGACTGAACTGGGACACGCCGTTTTGGGCCTCGACTGTAAATGTGTAGTTCACATGAGGCTCCAGCTCGCTGAACCATAACTCCGGGGTCTTTCAAGGCCGTCTGTGCAGGCTCAAATCTCACCCTCCCACCACACAGCGAACACAGACCGTTCTCACAGCGCTCGCACACCACACTGTAAGTGATGTCACTTCTGCCGCCCGTGTCTGCCGGTGTGCGCCAAGTCAGTTGCAAAGTCCCCGCTGTCAGGAGAGGTGTGTAATCCAGAGTCTTGGGGAGCGCTAGGCAGAGCTAAAAGAGCAAAACATGATATTATGTTTAGATGGTACATTTAAAAAAAAAAATTATGATGAAAAAAAAGCAAGAAAGTCTCTTAAAGGGATAGTTCACCCAAAAATGAAAATTAGCCCATGATTTACTCACCTTAAGTCATTCATATACAAGTCATGTATATGTCGTTTTTCTGTCAAACGAATACAATCAGAGTTATATTAAAACTGTCCTTGCTCTTTCAAGCTTTATAATGGCAGTGAACGGCCGTTTCAGTTTTGAACTCCATAAAAGTGCATCTATCCATCATAAAAGTGCTCCACACGGCTCTGGGTGTGTGTGTGGTGGGGGGGAGAGGGATATCCATATTTAACACATTAAAAGTAAAATACTAGCTAAAGCGCAACTTGTGACATCGAAAGTGGCATAGTTCGTCATGGCGTAGTGTAAATATCAGCAGTATGTCGCATTACTCGCATAAGTTATGCATTACACTTAAGTGGAATCTGTATGTTCATTTGGCTAGTAATTTTACTTTATAAAGTTTTAAATATGGATATTTTTCTTACACAAACGCATCGCTTCACTTCAGAAGGCCTTTTATTAACCCCCGCCCCCAGAGCCGTGTGGAGCACTTTTATGATGGATAGATGCACTTTTATGGAATTCAAAATAGAAACGGCCATTCACTGCCATTATAAAGCTTGGAAGACCAGGACATTTTTAATATAACTCTGATTGTATTCGTCTGACATATACATCTCAGGATGACTTGAGGTGAGTGAATCAGTGGGCTGATTTTCATTTTTGGAAACTTTCCTTTAATAAAATCAAACTTCCAGTGCAAAAAAAACATCTATTTAAACTTACAAGAGCATGGAGCAGAATTTAGGTCTGTAGGGCCCGGTCAGAAGCCCTCCAGGCAGGGGCACAGCAATGCTTCCACGACCCGAGCGCTTGGTGTTATCTGGACACACTTCACATGGCTGACTGGAATCTGTGCTTTTGTAGTAACCCGGTTCACAAGCTATAAAAAAGAAGACAGCAGAAAAAATGCACAGGTGATCATGAGACATGAAATAAAAGAAGATAGATTCATATCACAATGCATCCAGATTCAAGGCCATTGTGCACATAAAGTCCGTCTTTCTGCACCATTACAACTGCACACAACAAGAGACGTGCAGCCGCCGGGCATTCAAGTATTCAACGATACAATACACTGATCACAATGCAACCGGAAGACACCCCAACCGTTTAAAATAAAACCAGTCAAACTGGTCACTGAAACTTTTGTACAGCCCTGTCATGAACGATTACATCTGGAATGTCAACCTCTTCCAAAATATTGAAAGAGATTTTCACTTTTTTTAAAAAAAAATAATGACATGAAGCACATGTGGATGTCCGTTGGACAAAACAGGATGTCGGAATTGCAAGCGTCAATATAAGCCCTCTGGTCTCCTCTTCTCCTCCTTTCCTTCCTCTGCCGAAGGATGAGGACATGCTATAACAAACACAAAGGAAAGAAACTCCGGAAACAAGGAATGGAGACTGGGGGGGGGTGGGGTGATGATATAACAATCATCCACAAAAGAAGACCGAGTGCAGTGATTCAGAATCACATGCACAGTCTTAAGAAGAGGCCGGTTCTGATAGGTGTACTTTTAATGGGCATGAGAAACTCACTGGCTCGCAAAATCACTGTGAATATAGATTCCAGAGATCCGAGGAACTTCCTTTGAGGGGAGCATGTCCCCCCTGGGGCCCGTCTCTCAGTGCTCGCCTCAAACAAAGGGCTGAGTTTCAGATTGACGACCGGTGGGAGGTGTGCGAGTGTGAGCGTGAATGGGTGCGTGAGGATTGCTGACAGAAGTTCTCCCGCTGGGATTTTACATTGGGTTTTGTGTATTTGCCCTGTGTATAAGGGCGGACGTCTATAGGACGGCGTCTGCATAAGAAAAGCAGCCCTTCTTTGTGCATTTTATTTGAAGACAGAACAAGAGAGGAAAACTCCCACTCTATTCCTCTAATCTTCATGTTTGTGTCTATTGAGAGTGGCATACGTGAAATCGGCAATGAATCCAAATTTCACCAAAGCCCTGAGCAATAAAATCTGATTCGATAGGTCAGCTGTTTCCATGGGAATTTCATGTGAAATATGTTTTGAAAGCGTTTTGTAATGCGTGACGCATGACGAGTCAGACTGACCGATTTCACTAAGAAACTATTTAGGGAGATTCTGTGCTGGTGGACAGTCAAGGCGTCATCAGAAACAGTGAGTGAGGAAAGTGTGGAAAAGTGACTAAAGGCCATTTTGCATACTTGTGCCACGTTTATGTTCCCACAACCACTAAAATATGCATGACACAAGTGATTGGCAGGGCAGATAAGACTCCAAGTCTTCGGCTGATGGACAATACACAAAGGGAATAGTTAATGCCCTTTGGGTGGAAAGGTCAACAGTTAGAATAGCAGTTTTGCCGACATAGTAGTCCTCAACAACATGCCTGAGCAATGCCATGGCTTGTTAAAGAAAACTAAAGGTTTAAAAGGTCAATCAATTTCCAAGTCAAAATTCGAAGAAAATTTTCCCTTAATGTTTAATTTAAAAACAATTATTTTCATGTTATGGCCAATAATTAAAATTATATTTTAATTCCCATTTTGAAAAATTGTTTTTTTTTTTAAGTGAAATTTGACAACACATTATAAATTCACAGTATGAAAAATAGATATTCATTTTGAGATTGGCTAACAATTACACTTAACAGTGTTAATAAATAAGTGTTTTTAATGATTAACTAATGCATTTTTGCTCATATGCTTGTAAAGATAGGGAAAATGAGAATGCAAAATTATGCAATATTAGCCAATACTGATATTGTTTTAATTGATTTAAATTAATTAAATTAAATAATTATTAAGTTACAATAAATTAGTATTAAATACATATATTTAAAAACAATTAAATTGTATTTTTGTTAATTAATTTATAAAATTTATTTAAAAATTTGTTCAATTACAATAGTAATTCAAATACAAATTTAAATAATTTGAAATAAATAATTTTTTGAACACTGAAAAAATAATTATACACCACACATCCCTATTTGCTGTCATAAATATTTGTTAATACCGATGTCATTATATCAGCCACACTGCTCTTTAGGTATCAGTATCATTATTGGCCAATGCAATCTCAGACAATTCGAAACAAGGCACCCAACTGCTAATTAAACTGGATTAAATATTAAATATCTATTAAATTGGAGCTAATTTTCAAAAATAATTATGACCTCTAAATGTAATTAGTCCTGAGAAGAACATGCGCGCTCAACTCCCAAAACGTTTATGGGTGCGAGTTATAAAGAAGTTTATCAAATAAAGATGAAAAACCGCACTCTCTAGTTAGGCCTATATCTCATATCTTTTTCATTATTACCAAGTCCACACAGACGCATTTCAGCCTAAGCCATCATCAGTGTGTGTCTCAAAATGCAATTAACAATTATTATCTTGCATAATATATAAAACATGACATTACAGACTGCGACTATCCAACATCTTTGGTAGGCCCGTATCAAATTCACAAGCTATGAAAACATTGGAGCACTTGGGTTTCCCCCGAAACTTTTCAAATGGGACCCCTTCCCCCATTTGTGCTGGGCAACCAACCACAATTGTCCCTAGCAAACACTGGCAGGTGGCAATAAGCTGAACAGAACAGCAGTCACATAGAAAACCACTCGTAAAACTCCCATGAAAACAAAGACAACAGCAACTTCATTGTTTCAAAGGTTGAATGCTTTTACATTGAATGCTTTGAGGCATCTCTTCACTCAAAAAAAGCAACCAAGTTGAATCAAGAGGCATGGGCAAAGGTTGTTACCTACTCACTCTTTCAAGAGATGAGTGGATGAACAAATTATAGAGTGAAACAATAATTTACAGGAGACAAAACGGCTCTGTGAATCAGAATGGAAAGAATCACAGGTTGGGATGTCTGGACATGTACTCCTCGTTCCTGAAGCATGTCATCACAAAGACAACAAGATACCAGATTTCATTACATCTCTCCCATGAGCTATTTCATAGGGTCATCATTCATCACACTTCCTCTAAGGGTGTCAAACATTTAGCACGTCTCCTGGAAACTACATTATAAAAGGAAATGTGTGGAATCTGCCCTTTTCCAACGACCTTTAGATATTCTGAACTCCCTTGATGTTCTTCAACGTCCGTTTCAGGTGCAAGTTCCTGTAGGGCTGCCAAAGGCCAAGGTCTTCGAAACATGCTTTCCTGAGATTGCCCTCGCTAATGGCTCCTATATGGATCTTTTGAAAAGATTTCATGCAATCTTTTTCCCAGTGGTTTTCTTTTTTACAGTATGTTTCACAAACATGCCCTGCTGTTGGTATGCAACATGCTTACCAATGGTCTTACATTTTAAAGTAGAGTATAAATAGTGCATCTACTCAAAAACTACATTTTCCCACAAATACAAAAGGTGTCCGAAGAGGTCCAACCCAACCTTTAATTATATGATGACTACCCTAGACAGATCTTGGGCATGCCAAACCTCCTCTGTAATCTGCGGTGAGCCGTTGTCATGGTAACACTTAGACATACAAAGTAACTCAGGTAATGGTAGTTCTGCCCATTGAGTCATATCAGCTGTTGGAGGGTATGGGAAAAGAGTAATATGACCTTGGGGGAATTCCTTGAAACTAATTGGGAACGAAACCTTTTTCCTTTTCTTTTTTTAAATCCAAAACAAACTTGAGGGGAAATTAATTCATACATTCACACACAAAAAAATCACCTTGGGACTAAATGGTTACTGGCTGATAAAAGTAAAATTAGTTCTAGGAAAAGCAATTCATTTGCTTAGTTTAATATCTTATTTTTCTAATGCAAAACATTAATACTTAAACTCATTATTGAAGACTAACCCTTTCCCCCAAACACACCATTTATATTCAAATGCGAGATATTCAGAAATGTTTAATGGTTAATGCAAATCATACCAGTGTAACTATGTACATACACTCCTTTACAATGGTAGCCTGGTATCTTTACACTTCCTTCCTGAAGAGTTAAACACACATGTAAAAATAATACACCAGCAGGTGAAAGGGTGTGGAGACGGCTGGCATTCCATTTGACTGAAGTCACATTTCTGGCCTCTCAAAAACTTCTCAGACAGCTCTGTGGCAACCACAAAAATCTCTGAAGCTTCCCAGAACACACCCTCACCCAAACTTACACACTTACCATCTGCCCACCCACAAAGACTTGCAGTTGTTTCCAAATTGTCTTAAAGTAATGTTATAGTGACAGGCCAACAGTATTGACCAGGATTATTAAAACTCAGAATGGTCAGCATCAGTTGTCAATGGAAAAATACATTTTTCTCTTTTTCTTTCAGCTTTTTGGGTTAATTAATTTGCATAAATACTGTGATTGATGCAATTTCAGCATTCTTAGTTCTCATTGCTAATACTAAGTATATGTCACCATTTTTATCCAGCTCTTTGGAATTCTTGATTCTGACTGGTAAATTTCCTTTCCTATCTGCATATAAAATATTTTTAAAGATCAATTTTAGGATAATGGCCCTGCTTTCAGAGAATCCTCCATTGGCCATTAAAGGAGAACTCCAGCGAACAATGAACCTTTGGTCTAATAAAACATCGTTACCTAGTCAATCGTTCTCTGAGATTTGTTTTCATGATAATCGAACGTAAAGAGTTTTATCTCTAAAAACTTTTTAGCGTATAATGCTAGTACTGGGGCATTGACTAAGTAAAAGAGAAATCGCTAGTTTATACCACTGAACAAGGCTTAAAATAGCCCCACACTAACACAGTAACATAATGAGGCTCCATACATGCAAAACGAAGCATTGAGAACTTTGTAAGTGTACAGACCGTTTAATAAGAAGATACATTATAAAGACAGTTCACTTCATGTATACAGACAGAAGCCATCTTAGAATATAGTCTCGATAAGTCAAATCACGAACGACGTGCTGAGTGAGCTGAACTGTATGAAGTTCAGCGAACTTCTGAACTTGTATGAAACGGCGTTCGGGATCGAACTTCTGGAGACTATTTTTAAGATGGCTCCTGCTGTGTATACATGAAGTGAACTGTCTTTATAACGTATATTCTTATTAAACGGTCTGTACACTTACAAAGTTCTCAATGCTTCGTTTTGCATGTATGGACCCTCATTATGTTACTGTGTTAGTGTGGGGCTATTTTGAGCCTTGTTAGTGGTATAAACAGTTTTTAGAGATAAAACTCTTTACATTCGATTATCATGGAAACAAATCTCATAGAACGATGGACTAGATACCAATGTTCTATTAGACCAAAGGTTCATTGTTCGCCGGACTTCTCCTTTAAGTAAAAATCTATTTTGGTCGACCACAATCAGATAAGTAGAATATGCTGAAGCAAATAACTCAAGATAAACATCAAAAAGAACAATAAACATCAAGATCACAAACTCACCTATGCAAGAATCTCCAACAGCTTGGTATCCCGCTCAGACAGAGACACTGGCCCAGCAGGAACGACCCACTCTCCCTCAGCGGTGCAGTACATTCGAGGAGCAGCTCTCCAACCACCACTGCGTCCTTCACACAGGTGCCCTCCACCCCTGCCAGCGCTCCTGATGCCACCTGCTCAGGGAAGGCGGCCAGGCTTCTCATCATGGCCGGGCAGGTGGTGTAGAACACCCTCAGCCCCAAGAGAGCAACACAGCCCCCTAAATCCTGGAAAGCAAGGTAAAAGCCCCTTCTGGAGAGTGGCCCGATGCTCCGGGTCTCGACGTTCACCCGCAGATCAGCTCGGCCCCCTCCACGATCAGCTGTTACCTCGTTTGGCGCTACAGTGGCTACCTTTCGAAACTGGCCCTTGCGGAAATTCGTTGCCAACATCTGTGTTGGTTTCGGCAAGATAGAGGCCGAAAGTCTCACGACAGGAAGGCGACGGCCGCAAACGTGTTGCAGTCCCGGACGGACAAAGCGCAGCTCCACAGATACGCGAGAGACGTCGGGCCTGCGCTGGATAAAGGTCGATACGAAGCCAGTTGTCCTGTTCAATGTCACTGGCAACGTTGCACACACTGTAGGTGTAAAGGAGAGAGCCATTCACCACCGTCTGGACAACCTCCCACTAAGAAAAATGGAAAAAGAAAGAAAAGAGGGCATATTGTATTACAATCTTTAATAATATGGAAATGCAAAATGAATGCAAAGTATTTAACTTTTATTTTTTAGATAGTCTCACACCAAGCTCATGCCATTGGTAAAATAAGGATTGATGGGATCTTAAACTCACGAACCAATGCTAGAGCAGAATAAACTTGTTTGTAGTTGTATTTTAAACATTGAACAAAATTCTAAAGTTTTAAAGCAAGACACAACAGGCAAAAAAGCATTTTTTTCATGCACTGGTCAATGTTGAGATGTTGGGCAACTTGGCTTTTCATAACACGTTGCTTTGTGTGAAGCAAAAATCCAAAAACATTTTAAAATGTTTTGTTACACTTTATCTATTTGTGCCTAGATTACAGTTAAAATACATCTTTAAAGGCTGTTTTCTGCATATTCAACTAGATATTGCATAATTTGCATATTTAAATACAAACAATGTGTGCACTTTTTAATGTAATGAATCAAGTAGGGAAATATAGTGATCTTTTATTTCTTGGCTAAAATATTCCAGCGTCCTAAATGTTCGGCTGAAACAAGATTATACTGAATGTGGGAATCCCACCTTTGTAAAAGTATCTCATTAGATGGGTGTGGGAGACAAAAATTAGGCCTCTGCTCTCCTCTTTTCCACTATGCTCTGCCGCGATTACGACTCGACTCTTCAGAACGTACTGAAATAGCTGGCAAAATAAGCATGACCTCAAAGGGCTTTTTTGGATCCGGCAGCTGAGTGGAGCTGATGGAAGCCTTCACGACATCAGGGAACGAAGATGACAGGACTAGCCTCTAAAAGACTAATTAAACACTTTACGTGCGACTATGCTTGGTCAGAGGAAGTGGTGGAACCCTCTCGGTACATCTCTGGAGAGGTCTTTGTGTGGCTGAAGAGGAATTCACAGCGAATTCTTATAAAACCAAAGCTTCAAAGAAGAAACATTGTGCACACAACAGCCTCTGACCGAAACTTATTTCTCCTCTATATTTAGGTGATACACTCTGGTGCAAAACAAATATTAATCTTATGTGTATATGTAACGTTTGATCAGGCACACACATACACCATAATATATCAGAACGTTTCAATCACTTTTTAAACAACACTTACTTTTGCTAAAAATTAGGCTACTTGAAGCATCTTTGAAACAAATGCCAATTTGTTACATTGTTCTAACACAATGACGTAATGAAGTGTGGCTTTAAGTGTCCCTATGCTTTTTATAGCCATAGTAGTACATTAATATTTTTGATAAATAATATGAAAATCAAACATTCTTCAAAACACAACAGTAAGATGGTTTCGGATGCTATTTAAGCCTGTTGATGACAATAAAACGCCTCATGTTAACGGGTATCAACTTTAATAGCTGGAAAATCTTTTTAATGGGTCTGAGGATATGACTCATTTTGATTGGTGTTTGAGTACGAAATGACACTGACTCATGTATGTACAACGAACCTGAACTGAATAGAGTCTATTCATGGATGTTAATCTCAGATATGGTTTATGTACAGTGAACAGAAAAATAGATATGACTTACCCCTTCTTCATTCGGCCAGGTTAACCAACCTAATTCACTTCCGGCAGCCTTCATGTCAAGCAGCAAATCTAAGGATCATACAATATAGTTAGGCTAAATTAAAATCAAGTCGAAGAATACTTTAAAATCATCATTACAGGATTATATGTCTAAATTGTGTACATTTTGTAGGGGTATATTTATTAATACGAAATATTTATTTGAATAATTTAACGAAATATTTATTAAAACCTAACCATTATGTTTTTGTTCACAAATTATATATATATATATTTAATGTATCATCATACAGTAATAACAAATAGAACTGTGAAAGATTAGAAAAAAAGCTTTTTTTCTGTGCAAAAATTCTTTAAAAATCTCGCTTTGTACTTACGTTCTTTTGACTGAATCCTAATAAATACGTTGTTAACAAATAAATACAAAAATAAGAAGTGAAACTGAGTGCGTCGGTAGTCCATTTTGTATGTCAAATTAAACTTTTTGGTCCGTGTGAAACTCCGACGACTCCGGAATGAAGGAACTGGTGGTGAGGGTTTCATTCATGGATATGAGAACTTGGGAAGTCAGATGACTCCGCCCCTTGGAATGCACTCCATATATGGCGCCAGTAGGCGTGTCCTATTGTGCGTGGGCGCTTTGATTGACGGCTCCCACACCTGTTCAATGAGTTTCGGATGTTTGCTCACGTTCTTTTTCACAATAGTAATTTTAGACGATTGGGTATGGTATCAGTTCAAAGAGATGGCCTTTTGTATTTGCCTCCTTTGAACCTATATCTAAGTTATTTTGTTTGCAGACTGCAGTTTCGATGTTTTAATGCAGTCCACCACAAACTCCAATAGGCTTAAACGTTTAAAATGATATTAATGGTTATTTAGTGACTAACATTTTTGTTAATTATAGTCATACTTCACACATTATTTTATATAAAAAAATCACCTGGTTATATCTATGAGAATACACTTGTCCAATTGCAATAGTCAGGATTATAGTTTTATAAGGTTATAGCATGTTTTATGGATTTTTAAAGAGCTCAGGCACAGGTTGAAGAGGAAAATGTTTTTAAGCGTTTGAAATTGAAAATATAGATTGATGTGGTACTACAGGGACAAATCTGAGCACAAATCTGATGCACACTCAATATATTTAGTAAACCAATCATCACTATTTTATTCCCATGACAAGTGAGAGAAGGGGTCAAGTGGATTTGCCTCAATGAATGAATAACTACTAATGAGTTGAAGAAGTGTGAATATGTAGACAGCGAAATACAGCAAACAAAAGCTTCGCCAGGCAACGACAGAGGAATGCTTCAGTCAAGTCTCCATTGTGCCGCAGTCTGTCAGAGTTCCTTGACCTGCAGTCAAACACAAGCTGACTTCTTCTCAAGAGTTTTGGAGGCTGCCTGCATTGTGAGAGCAGCTTTGAATATTCATTAGACAGACAATGAATGAGAGACCACAGCTTTAATTCTATACAAACTCAACCAGGGATTTAGATCAGAACTTTGAAGAAAATCAAGACTCAGCGTAAACGTTAAAACTAGACATAAACCCATATATACACTACCGGTCAAAAGTTTAAGATCTGGTAAGTTTTATGTTTTAAAGTCTCTTCTGCTCACCAAGGCTGCAATTTTTTTATAAAAAAATACACAAAAAACACAGTAATATTGTGAAATATTATGACAATTTAAAATGACTTTTTTTATGTTAATATATATTAAAATGTAATTTATTCCTCTGAAAAAAAGCTGAATTTTCATCATCATTACTCCAGTCTTCAGTGTCACATGATCCTTCACAAATCACTCTAATGTGATGATTTTATGCTCCAAAAACATGTATGATTATTATCCATGTTGAAAACAGTTTTTTACATTTTTATTTCAGGATTCTTTGATGAATAGAAAGTTCAAAGAACAGCTTTTACTTAATTAGAATCTTTTCAACATTATAAATGTCTTTACTGTAACTTTAGATCAATGTAACTCATCCTTGATGAATAGAAGTATTGATTTGTTATTTATTTCCCCAAAAATAAAACACAAATTCTTACTGACCCTAAACTTTTAAAGGGTAGTGTTTAATGTAACAAAAGTTTCCATTTCAGATAAAAGCTGTTCATTTGAAATTTCTATTCCTCAAAGAATCATGAGATAAAAATGTAAAAAACTGTTTTCAACATGGATAATAATCATCATGTTTTGGAGCATAAAATCGCACATTGAGTGATATGTGAAGGATCATGAACTGAAGACTAGAGTAATGATGTTGACAATTCAGCTTTTTTCAGAGGAATAACTACATGTTAGTAGTATTAACATAAATTAAGTCATTTTAAACCTGTCATAATATTTCACAATACTACTATGTTTCTGTGTATTTTTATCAAAAATGCAGCCTTGTGACAAAGAGACTTTATAAAAGCATAAACAATCTTACAGATCTAGAGATATATATATATATATATACATGTATATATATACATATATATACATACATATATATATATATATACCATATATATATATATGCACAGTTATCAGAGATTTGAAGTTAGTTCAGTGTTTATTAAGTTCAATTCAATAACTACGTTCATCTGTTATTAAATTAGTTCAATAAGGAGCTCTATAGAAGACAGCAGTGTTGTAATAAAAATCCAGAAAGAACAATACAAGCATGAAATTCAAGGAAACAACCTCTTCATTCCTAAGATCATTCGAGAAAGCAATAATCAAAGTCAGCTTTAGGGTTGTGTTCACAAATGAGGTGTCTGCCAAACCTGTCAAGCCTCAGGTTAAATACAGATCACCAACAAACCAAATTGCAAAACCCTGCAAATTAGAATGCTGTCTGTCTCTAATTAGAGAATACATATACCACCACAAAGCTAAATTGCATATAAACTCACATTCCAACTGCAGACTGATTAAAAAATGGTAGCAGTTGGCCACCAACACTAAACTGAGTGTGACTTGCTTGTAAATTATTTTATTTTGTCTACATGTGCACAACATGATTAATGCTCAAACAAAGTCAATCTTTGTTTATCACGCCAGCTTCTATGAATGTCGAGTGCATTTCTTAATTTTTGGAGCAAGTGCTCGGCCACACAAAATGGATGATTAATGACTTCTCTCTGCTCAGTGTTTAAGCACAAGACACTTATGTTCAGAGGAACATTTGTCTTCAACAAATAAGGAGCTAGAGCCATTGAGATGCCCTCACAATGCAGAGGTCCCTTTTCATTCAAGGGCCATGTGTGTTGCAGGAGGCCTGAATTATCTGCTGCACTCCCATAAACCCCCTTCTCCTCTCCACGCTGTTCCACACAACCACAAACACAAAACACTTCACGCCAGGAGGTTGGCCCGTTACTCCGGGGGTCACAGAGCTTCAGTGGGACCACTGCTGCAGGGTCATTCAACTCTTCCACCCCTCGACTCCCTCTCGTCAACCTCGCCACCACCTCTCGCCAAAGAACGCAAATACAGAGGCGGCCCTCCATTGTAGGCTGCGTCGGGACTGTCTGCTCCTCTAAAGCTTTGTTAACGCTCCCGATTCTACACTGATCCCTTTACTGGGGGTGAAGGGAGTGCTGTCACGGGATATGTGCCAGTAACATATGGCGAGATGTTAACATATTATTAATGCAGAGTTAACAAAATTATGAGTCATAAATGGATATAAAGTGACCCCAAAAAGTATTTAGACACTTCAGTCACACTTAAAAATGTATTAAGACGTTTTTTGTTGAATTACAACCAATTTATACACTTTAAAAACACTTTTTTCATGATAATGTGCATGAACTACACTTGTGTTAGGACATTTTTAGTGGAACTTATGTCATGCTATACTTTGAGAACAGTTGATGTTGAAGTAAACAGTTGAGAAAAGTGAAGTATAATTAAATACGAGTATCACTTTATTTTACAGTGTCATTGTTACATTGTAATAACTATAAATTATGCATAATTACATGCAATTAACCTTAAACCAAACCTTCATCCTAACTCTTTAGTAAGTACATAGTTAAATATTATTATTACAGTAATTAAATGTATCTGTAATACTGACACCTTGAAATAAAGTGCAACCTTAAATACTTTTATTAAGCAAGGATACATTAAAATGTGCATCATGGCTTCCACATAAATATTACATTCATAATAATACTTTTTTTTATCAGCCTATTAGAAAGATTTCTGAAGGATCATATTACACTGATGACTAGAATAACAATGCTGAAAATCCAGCTTTTCAATCAAAGGAATAAATTTCATTGTAAAATAAAATTAAAATGTTATTTTAAAATGTGATAATATTTCACAATATTACGGTATTTTTAATCAAATGCAACCTTTTTTGAAGCATGACAGACTTCCTTTAAAACATTAAAACAGCTTTTTCACACAAAACGTTTGAACAGTATCTGAACACAAGTTAAATTATACAAACTATATATATATATATATATAGTTTGTATAATTTAACTTGTGTTCAGATACTGTTCAAACGTTTTGTGTATATATAAATAAATAGATATATAGATAGATATAGGCTAGATAGATATAGATATATATATATATATATAATAGTAGCACCATAAAACACAAATGAAATTTGTATTTTTTTATGTCAAATGAAGCCACAGAGTGATCGAATGACAGACATGCTAGGAATCAATTACATGCAACATTGGTCAATTATACAGCTTAGCGCTCATAACATCAAGAAATCCTAGACACATTATGCTGAAATGTAATTGTGAAATATATACTGAGGATGTTTATAATAAATGAGTACATAAACATCCTCAGCAATTTCTCTTCTAGACAAATGCCTTTTCTTTGATCCACTACCTAACTAACAGCGTTCATTCACTTCCTTAATCTGGCATTACTGAGCTTAAGTAGCAGGCAGAGCTTCAAATTAGTCGGTCCTTGAGACAGAAGGATGATAAATGTAATGTGTGTCAGGGAAGAGGCCCAATAAAGAGGATGGCACACATTCATATGCATGTGTTTGTGTGCTCAGCTTGATTGGAATGTTGTGCCGGAGGAAGAACAAAGGACTTAAGGAGGAACAAAGCACTTGAATTTAAAGGAAGGAAGGCAAGTGGCAGGGTGGCAGTGGGAAGGGGGTGATGGGATGAACATGGATGGTTGTAAGAAGTGTGGGAGATCTTACACACAATAAGCCCCCTGGTGCCATAGCCATTCCTATCACCAGCTCCCTTTAACACACACACACACACACACAATCACACGTAGCCCCATTGGTTGCACGTTAAGACAGCAACAGCCAAGCTCCCTGTTTTTTTCTCCATGACACACACTCGCAAATTTGCTACACCAGAAACACTTGTCACACAAACAGGAACTTCTGTCACCTACTTTACAGTTTACATCTCACTTTGACCTCAACTGGTGATCTAGCTGGGAGGCCTACACTGGTGTGTTCCCAGTGTGGGAGTACACATGTGCATCAATAAAATCTCTTATGCATCTGGCAAATCCCATCCTTTTTACGCACTCAATTGAAGTGGATATTTTTTTATCCGATAAAAGACGTGAATATGGAAGGACATTTATAGCATTTATCATGTTTCATCTGTGGTCATCTGAGCTGCAAATAATTTATGATGTTGGAATAAGGAGCCACAGTGGCTTTCTCCAATTGAAGCTACTTCGCTTTTATTGTAGATATGTTGTGCCAATTACTCAGGAAGTGACAATTTTGTTCTCTTGAACACATTGTGCTTTTGACTATGATAGATTACATGACTAAAGTCTTTATTTCTTGAACCAAAAATCTGATGTGTATTTTACAAGCAAAGCATCTTATTCCTCTTTACTGGGAAAAACAGGAAATATTGGGAGACTGCTTAGAGAAATGGCAACTAACTGGCATTTAATTGGAGAGAATAATACATAAAATGATTGAAGTCAGATAAAAGGCTTTTAAAGACACTTGGAATCTATTTGTGACATTTTAAAAAAATGTGTACATATCCCACATGATGGGATAACTGATGGCAGGGTTTTTTTAGTATCACTGAAATACTTGAATCATTTTTATTTTAGTTAAAGTTTACATTAACAGGTAAAAAATTAAAAAATGTGAATGTGTATAACTGAACACTCTATAGACCTTATTCACAGCAGCACCATCTTTCTTTGTGCTTTTAGATTGTTCTGCTGATGAAGCGCTACAAAAATATCTTCCAGGGAAATTCAGTAGATAAAAAACTGCAGACAACATGAGCAACCAGGGATCTAGGAGCTGTAGGCCTATGCAGCTTTTACAGCAGATGCCACTGAAAACACAGTAAGTCTATCACTCACAGTCTTGCTTAAATTCATACCTGCCATGGCGCTGCTCTGAATAAGGTCTATGCACAATCACTCCCGCATTAGGCTGTTAGAAACAGAAAATTAAGCACAAAATTAAATATTGCAGACAAAGCAAAACTGATTACACTAAAGCCATTTAAAACAGTATAAAATGTTTTTAATACAATAACAGAAAATGTTTGCTGACTTATCATTGTTAGAAATGACAGAAAGCGTTTTCTCCTACATCTTGATCTGGGAGAATATACCAGAATCTCATCTCGCATAACTTAAATGGAAATACGAAGGCAGTCAGTATTCCTTTTAACTTGTCACTTACTTTTTTTCTTTTTTTAAGCACACGGTGTAGTATTTAATCAGCTTATTCCAAACAATACTGTTTTCAAACAGATTTTCTAAACACTCCCCATCTGTCATTGGTTGAATAACCCAACCCTAAACTCATGTGCTGTGTTGAGCTGGTAGGGATCAGAGGGTCAAAATTGACTGGTTAACATAGCCTCATTAGCCTCTAGTAGCCTAGATGTGGACTCTTCTACACCATCTGGCTTCAAAGAACAGCTTTCTCCTTGGCCAGGCATCCACAAATATCGGTCTATTCTGACAAAATGCGTGTTTTTTCACGAATATATAAATAGCAAGTCATTAGAATACGTTTGACTGATTCATTTATGTCATTCAAACAGAAAAAAGGGGTTAGAAAGTTTCACAAGCTGAATCAGGGGATGACTTTACATGTTTCCTGAGGTGAATGGTTCTTGTTTGAATACTCTTTGCCTAAGACTCTTTCTCTCACTACAGAAAGGGAATGTGCAAAAGCAGAAAACACACATGTACACAAAGATAAGAATACTTTTTATAGATAAGATATCTTCAAGATCATACTGAAACTCATTACTCTCAATATACTGTGAAGCAAGTGTAAGTTATATTCAGGTTTAAGATGGTTTTGAAAAACCTTTGATATATCTTTTGATTACCAGTGGCATTTTTTCAGCATAAAAAAGATTTTATTCATAATAATTTGACAACAGCTATCTTCCTATCATTCAGCATCCACGAAGCAAATATCGCCCTCTTCTGGGCAACTCACCGACCTACATTACACTAACAGTGGATAGATTTTAGATGAGCTAAATTTCGGATAATTAATAATAATAATAATTAAACAATAATATTTAAAACAATTCTTCAGCCTCAACACGGATGTGTTTTCAATGTGCTAACATGTAACTTAGCCTAGTCAAATTAGCTGATAACTGGCGCTGTCAAAGAAAGCCATTGATTTAATTGTTTGTTTCACAGTGACAGCACACGCTCATTTTTAACTCTACCATCTCAAAATATACCTGTTATTATATTTACACTACTATTATGGTTTAGAATCCTTTTTGTAATAGCTCATCAAGCAATCAATGGTTAACAAGTCCGAAGTCCCCGTGTTATCGGTGAGCGAATTATTCTTTTTTAAAAGCTCGAATGTTACGTACTCGAACCTCAGGATTACCCAACGTCGCGATCACGTGACCATCTACTGGAAACGCGATTTGTTTGTAGTATGTCACTATCTGCCTGTCCATGCTGCGCAAAGTGTCACCATTTGTTCAGTGGTGAACCAGGTATGTCCATGTCTCTCCCTGTCAAATCCATCTTTTGTCCTAATGCATATGCCACTATGGCAGGAGATATACATATGTACACTGAAATTTAAGATATTGTCATTTTATTTGTATGTCTTAAGCCTGTGTTAGTTAGCTAGTATAGCAGGTGCCGTCAGGACCTGTTCATGTAACTTAATTTGTTTTTGATAGTTAGTTTACTCACGTCCGCCTCTTGAAGTACACTAGTTTATTTTCATATATTTAGCGTACTTGTCATCAGAAACATAAAATAATATACTGAAGTATAATCACGTTTAATTTGTGTTTAACGTATTAAATACTACGAATAATACATTTTAATAGATTAAAATTGTTTTGATGTCCAAATCATATGGTATATCTTATTATACTTATTTAGTGTCAATATCACTTTCCATCCGGTTAGTCTTTAGTAATATCTCCTAATAAAATAAATTTCAGAACATAACATTGTTTTAATAGGAAAACCATGTTCTTGTCACTGTGTAAATAATGAGTTATAATTAATAAAATGTAAGAGTGTAATGTGCTTAAATTGACCTAAGCACATCATGACAGGTTTATGTTCAACTGAATTACAACAGTTCCGTGTAGCAGCTGTTTATTGAACTTCTGCATCCTGTTATGCTCATTTGATAGTTTAGAGATTGTTCCAAAGTATTTTTTCGTATATATTAAAAGGATAGATGCCTCTATGTTTGACAATTTGCAACACCCAAATGCGCAAACAGAGCTTGCTCTGTCTGAACTTTAGGGCTGTGTGTACTCTGTCGTCTTTGGCCTTCACACAAGCTCATCATGAGTTATCATGAAATCAGACTAATCCTGGTTGACTTGGTTTCTGTTAGATATGTCAAGATGAGTCCAGCAATATCATTTTCAACTTTTCAATTTATTGTTACCATTTATATTAGTTGCTCTCTGTTTGGCCAGATTTTGTGACCTTTATTTCATGCAGGTTCTTTACCGTAAATGTTGTCTGTTCTGTTGGCTTAACCTTGATTTTGTAGGTGAAAACTCACTGAGGGATTACATTTGCTCTCATTTATTATTCCCATTCAGTTCAGGAATATCAGTAGATTATACAATCCTCCAACACACCTGGGCTTTATGATCCTCATACTGTATGTTTCATCACTATTACGGAAGAAGATCCACACACCTAATGAGCTTCCATTAACACTATTTTGAGTTGAGTGATTTTAAAATAAGAAAGATGAGTACATGAGTTCATTTCTTGAGTACATAAAGTTCATGTACTGTGGTGCATTCAGAGGCACAATGACTTGCAGATATGACTCGTTATAACTGATCTTAACGGTTCGTGTTGAGACATCAGTGATTATGTAATGTGATGCTTGATATGTTGGGCCTGATATATATTATATATTTGCTGATATTATTATAATCCCCCCCCATTGTAACTATCTAGTTATAATGTTAACAGCTTCATGTGTTTTATGTGTGGATTGAAGCTAGTTTGTATCATCAGCTAAGTGTTTGCATAAGGTGTTCACTTTATGCTGAGTTATAGATAGGAAATGAAGTCGTTAGTCAATATGCCAAATAACGAAGCAAACTTTAGAATCCAGCTTCTAAATGCAGTCAATTCAGTGCTTGTAATCACCATTAAAAGGGATAGTTCACCCCCAAATAAAAAAATTATATATGTATATATATATATGTATGTATATATATATATATATATATATATATATATATATATATATATATATATATATATATATATCATCACTTACCCTCCAAACCTGTTAAAGTTTATTTCTTCAGTTGAAGTAGACATTTTGAAGGATGTTGGTAATCAAACAGGTGAGTAAATACTTATTTTTTTTTTGGTGGTGGTGGTGGTGAACTATCTCTTTAAAGGTTTTACCAATGACAATTTTACATAGTTTTTCACATCTTTTTTTTGTCTTTATACCCAACATGACATCATGACTTTTGCGTAAACATACACGCCACTTTCAAATCAAGTGGCATGTTATCTATATGCATTTTGAGCTATCCGCGTGTATATCTACGCCGTTAAATGTCCGAGTGATTCCGCGTGTATGTCTACACGCCGTTAAGCGCCTGAGCAAAACAAAGCAAAATGTAGATACTACATCTGAGGAGCGTATTTTTATTTATTTATTTTTTCCCTAGGATGGTAGGGGAAGACTCAGAAATGGTATTACCCCAGTGACGGGTAGGTTTAGGAACGGGGTTGGGGTAGGTCATATATTTATATATACACTAATATTGTTAAGTCAACGGTGTTCATAAACACGCTGAAAAGCGATAATACGATGTTGATAGCACGCCAAAAAGGGAAATACGAATTGGCGTGTCATACAACGCCATTTCGTGAGATCAGTCTGTTATACCTTATAACTTGTCTTTATAAGTTATTATTTTTATTAAAAATGATTAGGTTTAATCAAATTTTCAGAATTTGAATCATTCGATTTCCTAAACATCCTAAAATCTTTTTATTATTTTTTTTTTAAAGGTGGGCACTTGACATCACAATGCTGAGGATAAGATGGGAGCTGTTGCTAATGGCCATCATATGCTGGCACAGAGGCCACACAGATAATCATGAGGCTAAGAAGAGTCTTGGGCATGTGACTGTGGTGGTTGTGGGTGGGACAGGTGACTTGGCCAGGAAGTACCTGTGGCAAGGGTTTTTCCAGCTCTACGCTGACCAGGTAGGCAAAGGACACACCTTCTCATTTTATGGTGGGGGCCTTCGCCGACTGAGAAGGGAACTCCGATCCTTTTTGGGATCTTGAAGGAGCTGGCTTGCCCTCCGGAGCTCTCTGCTGAACGCTGTGCTTTGGTCAAAGAGCAGTTTTTACATCTGTCCCAGTATCACCAACTGAAGACATCTGAGGACTATGTAAAACTCAGCCAGTTGATCAAACAGCATTTAGGACAGGAGGGTATTGTCGAAGCAGGGAGGCTCTTCTACCTGTCTGTTCCAGCTTTCGCATATGCAGACATTGCAGAGAAGATCGAACAACACCTGCCGCCCCCCTCCTGACGCATGGCTGAGGGTGGTGCTGGAAAAGCCATTTGGTCACGACTTATTTAGTGCTCAGTCCCTTGACAAAATACTGTCAGGCCAGCTGAAAGAAGAGGAGATGTATAGGATTGACCACTATTTTAGGGAAGCAGGTACCATATTATTTCATTAATATACATTAAGTTTGGGGTTGATAAGATTTCTTTGTGTTTTTGAAAGAAGTCTCTTCTGATAACCAAGCCTGCGTTTATATGATCTAATAAAACATTAAGATTGTTTAAAACGGCAATGCGTATTTTTCAGGATTTTTTGATGAATAGAAAGTACAAAAGAAAAGCATTTACTTGATACATTCTTAAAAACCAGTACTGAGCCCCAGTTCTTAAGAATATATGTTTTTTTTTCCGTTGCAAAGGTTGTCTCTAAAATATTGCCATTTAGGAAAGAGAATAAGAAACTTCTGGACCCTATCTGGAACAAGCACCATATTGAAAGAATAGAAATTGTATTGAAGGAAACCCTAGATGCCAAAGGTACTGGTTTTGAGTACTTGTTAATGGTTCATGTTATCGATGAAACCTCTCTTTCTTTAGCATTGATTGTTGATCTGTCATTCATTTACAGGGCGTATTCAGTTTTATGATCAATATGGCGTCATCAGAGATGTGCTCCAGAACCACCTTACAGAGGTCATGACCCTTATGCTGATGAATCTTCCTGCAAACCGCTCCAACAGCGAGGAGATACTACAAAACAAGCTACATTTCTTAGCTTCCCTACAGCATATAGATAACAGTAATGCGGTCGTAGGTCAGTACCAAGCTTACAATGGAGAGGTTCAGGAAGAGCTCAATAAAACAAAGGACTACTTCAGCCTAACCCCCACATTCGCTGGTGAGTGGAAGAGCTTTTTAGTTTCCTCAAAGTTGTATGCAAACTTCGTGTTTATCTGCACATTTCCATAACTTTAGTTATCTACACACATGCAGACTCAGAATTCTGCTTATGTGTTTACTTTACCACATAAAAAAAGTTGTTCATTAGAGCAGACCGATTTATCGGCAGGCTGATATTATCGGCCGATATTAGGCATTTTCCAAACTATCAGTATCGGCAGTTATAATGGCCGATAAATGAATATTTTTAAAAATAAAATAAAAACGGACGAAACACGCTCAACCATGTCATGAGTGTTGGAGTTGTATAGTTTGTTGACCAGAGGGCCCTCTACACCTTCCCTGTTGGCAACACTTATGTATAACGTGCCACACATCTTAACGTAGCTTATAAGGCAATGTAGGGACTAATTATAATTTTATTTATCAGAATTTTAATACATATTGATGTTCCTCTCTTCTGTGACAATAAAAGAAACAAGTTTCTTTTTAAAATGCATTGTCATATTATTTTAGTTAAAACTCTACAAATAACTAATGTTAGGGAAATCTGTTAATGTTTTGTTGCACGTTTCTGGAAAAAATGATAATAATAAAAATGTAAAAAAAAAAAAAATGGCCGATATATCGGAATATCAGATTTTAAAACCAACAAATATTTGTATCGGTATCGGCCTTCAAAATCCTTTATCGGTTCGGGCTCTAGTGTTCATGTTTACATGACCTTTTAGAAAGACCTGGAATGTAAACGTCGTCATTGATTGTGGAAAATCAATCTGCCCATGCT
This sequence comes from Hybognathus amarus, assembly GCA_030378365.1. Taxonomy (NCBI): domain Eukaryota; kingdom Metazoa; phylum Chordata; class Actinopteri; order Cypriniformes; family Leuciscidae; genus Hybognathus; species Hybognathus amarus. The sequence continues at coordinate 17,563 of JAQIUQ010003062.1, read as the reverse complement.
TGCGTTAACTGTTATTGTCTTTACAGGTGTGGTCATTCATGTCGACAGTGCGCAATATGAGGGCATCCCCATAATTATGACCTCAGGCAAGGCACTTGATAAACGGGTTGCTTATGCACGTGTGGTTTTCAAAAATGATGTATTTTGCGTCCAGGATTCCAACAATGTTCAGTGCAATACCAAACAGATCATATTTTATCTGGGTCACGGAGACCTCCAGTACCCTGCGATTCTCGTGAGCAAGAACCTGTTCAAGCCCGAGCTGGTGAACACCGGTGACTGGAAAGAGGTCACCGAACAGAAAGACGTAAAAGTGCTGGGGTTACCCCTCAGTGATTATTACATCCAGACGCCAGTTGTACCCAGAGAGGCTTATTGCGAGCTGATCTCACACGTCTTCTTTGGACGCAAGGACAGCTTTATCAGTGCTGAAGGACTCCTTGCTTCCTGGGCGTTTTGGACACCTCTCCTTGAAAGCTTGACTCGGGTCTTTCCACGGGTGTATCCTGGTGGCGTAGCCAATGGGAACCTGCTGAACTTTTATCTGCGGGGCAATCAGGTCGCCTTTAGCCATGAAGCTGTGGTCAACGTGATTCAACCCCGGTGCCGAAGACAACTTCCAGGTGATGCAAGGGAAGTACCGTAGTTCTGAAATGGTATCTGCTTGGCCACAGGAACTGGTGGAGCGCTTGGCTTCTGATCTTCTTCTGGCTGCTGAGGAGGCCATTCGTGAAGGAGGTCAGTTTCACCTGGTGTTGTCTGGTGGCTCCAGCCCAGTGGCGCTGCTCCGTGCGCTTGCCCTGAACCTCTACACCTTTCCGTGGCGCAACACTCACATATGGCAAGTGGACGAGCGATGTGTGCCACATACGGAATCTGGCTCCAATTTCCGGTCCATTCACGATCTGCTGCTTCAGCATATCCGCATACCCTACTTCAACATCCACCCCATGCCAGTGCATCTCACCCAACGGTTATGCGTGGAAGAGGATGGTGGTCCTGCATTATATGAGAAGGAGATAAAGAAACATGTCAACGCCTCCAGCTTCCACTACATCCTGCTCGGCGTAGGCCAGGACGGCCACACTGCCTCGTTGTTCCAGGACACCAAGTTGGAAAGCGACGAAGAACGGTTGGTAACTCTGTCAGAGAGCCCAGTAAACCTCACCAGAGGATGAGTCTCACATTCACAGCTATCAATAGAGCTCGAAGGGTAGGTGTTTTAATTATGGGGAAGAGCAAGCATGAACTTGTCAGTCAACTCAGCCGAATTAAGGGGGAATCATCTAAGTATCCCATCACCAAAGTACAGCCAAAGAGCGGGACTCTTATATGGTACATTGACTATGATGCACTGTTAGGATAGACCAGGGGTCAATGAATGGGCTTATAGCTCAAATTCAATGCTGTATTGTGGATGATTGCAAAATATCATTTGAAGTTTAATTTTCACACTGAAGTGTGAATTGTGTGAGTTATTTTAATGCTTTGACTTTGCAATTTGATTTGTGTTATGAAATTATTGAATTATAAACAACTAACAATTTTAAATCTCAGGACCTCTTTTAGCTTACAGTAATTATTAATCTTATAATATTGCAACAATTCCTTATTCCACAAGATCAGACTGTTAAGAAAGCAATTAAGAAGATGTGTATGAAAAATATAATTCCAGATTAAGCACTTTTTCCACATTTGTGACCAATCAGTGAACAGCTAAAACAAATTTAAACACTGTAATTTGACTTTTCTTTTTACTTTGCTTACTACATAATTGCATTAGCTCAAACAATTATTCATCAGACCACCAGATTAAATTTGGGATGAAGACACCATGTGACCATGAGTAAACAAGCAGATGAATTTGGAATCTTTTCCAAAGGTTTCAATTAAATGGTAAAATCCTCATGTTTACAAAAGATTGCATATCCAGTGTAATCATGATGGAACAAATGTCAATGTACTGTTTCATCTTTAGACTGAAGTGAGTTTCCATTGTTGGCTTGCTTGATAAAAGCATCCCAGAACCACATTTCGACAGTGTATTAGTGTCAAAGATTTTTGTCATACCTCAGAAAACAATGGTTTATTTTGTGTAGAGCAGTCCAAATGTCATAACGCCTTAAAAACTGTTTGTATATACACATGAATGCCTTTGTTAAGTGCGGTTTGAGATCTAAGAATAGTTAGAATCGCATAGGAAACACTTTTGTTTATGAATCAGCATTGTCTGATTCATAAGTGTTGATTTTGGCTAAAAGTTTGTAGTGAAGCAGAACATTACATTCCACAGGGATCTAATGTGAAAATGTTAATAAAACCTTTAAATTAATGCACTGGGTTTTGAAATCATACATTGAAGTCCTTATGTGTATTTACACAATTTTAAATAGATTAACTGGTTTTCAAAAACAAAATGTTTAACATTGTTAAGATCCTGCAATGAACCACTGTGTGTATTTCAACCAAGTATGTGTCTCGCTGACAGGTTTGAATTGACATTTTTGAATAAAGTCTTCCTTTTCCATTATGTTTTAAGGAAATTTTGTTATGGTATTCATCTGTATTACATGGCATCACATAAATCATTTAATATTTGGTGCTGGTTTTGATGCATACAATAAAATATATTTTTGAAATCATCTGTGTTGTATTTTTTCTCTTTTAAAATGTCTTTCTAACACGCCTGGATAAAGATATAACACACAAATGTGGACTGTAAACAGTTTAAGTTTTTATACAAAATTACAAAAATAATTTGTATATATGCATTTTTCTCCTCCCCTGCATGCTAATATTAGTGTCATTAAATAGAATACATCCTAACCTGCACCTCACAACTGTCAGAAAACCATTGACACTATGTAAATAATAGATGCACCTGTATTGAGTGTCAGTGGAGGGACGTGTCAGTAGATCATTTTCAACCCCAGAGGGACGCATCTCTTAACCAATGAGGAAACAGTCTGTGGATCAGGCAAAGACCTCCTCTGACCAGAAAGAAAACTGGGTAGAGACACAAGAAAAACAATGGTTATTTATATATTGTCCTACACTTGGAACTGACCAAACCCTGTATATGATCTCACCTGTTGAGAGTATGCAAGCCCAAGACACTACCAAAGAAAATATATACAATTCTGTGGTGGTCTTCGCCTGAGAAAAATTTAAAATGACTATATTAAGGTAAAACAATTTTTGCACATAAAATCATATTACTATATTTCACACTTACACACTGAGGTGCAGTCATGGTAAGAATGAATGTACAGAGTCCCTGTATAAATGCAAACAGCCCAAATGAGTGAAAAGCTACCCTGATGCTCTTGGGAACTGGGTCTGTGAGTGTAAGCGCTACAGACAAACCTTAAATGAGAAGAGATTTAAAATTAGAGAGCAGAACAAATATGCCAAATAAACCATGCAGTATGAATATAAAAATCTGATTACCTGTTGCTACAAAAGAGAACACAATGAAGACTATAAGATTGTTCAACAGTGGCTTTTCACAGTAGCGAGAAGATTTTGGCCTGTGAATACACATTACTGCAAAATATTAGACATTTCACATGATAAACTATGACATGCATGCGCATATGAATGTTTATTTTACATGCTAAATGTCACCATGAAATCATTTTATTTATCTGTGAAACTTCATAAGGGGACTTACCTTGACAAAATATAAAACTGTGGTGCCAGGAAAAGAACCACAAAGACGAAAAGAACAATCTGACTGCCAGAGGAAAACAAGTTTCATTTAAAATGTTTAATGTTATGAATGCTTGCACACACACACACGCACACAAATAAAGCTTTACAACAGAGAAATACATTAAATATTGTTTAGCATCTGCAAAAAATGCCATCTATGAGACTTTTATGCATGTAAACAGTACCACATTTACCACATGTACATCAATGGAACAATATTGGACCAAAAACAACAATTGTAGAGATACTGTAAGACTAGAAAGACAGACAGACAGACAGACAGACAGACAGATAGTTTTGTTAACTTACAATTTCAACCTTTGTTCTCTTGGAAGCCACCTGCTGGTCTGAAAAGCTGCATGGACTAAGAAGTGGTGAAGCATTGTGCAGTTTATATCCCCTCAGGTGATTAGCATCCACTTTCTTTAGCAAGACGACAACAAACGTTACATTACAAAGAGAAAATTATTTAAGACTCTCAAAGGCATCTTACTAAAACATTCTTAGGATAAATAGGCTACTATAGTGAGGTATAAATGTCAGAAAATAAATTTGATAGAAGAATTACAGGATTTACCAGAAAGGTAAATCAGCACATCGCAGGTTGGAAGCTCTCGGAAAGAAGAGAGAGTCACTCAGTCGGGTTACATAAAATGGCGCCGCCTAGTGCTGAGTCTTGGTATAGTTATTTAGAGATGTCAAATTATGTATTTGAATATCTTTTCTGTCACGAAGAGGTTGTTAGTTTTGTTAAGGTGATCTGTATATTATAAAAAAATTATTGGCTTATAATAAAATATTGTTCCACAGTAAATCTATGTCGTTCAACATCACAAAGACGTTAAAATAATCATGAAAGAGTGAGAAATAATAATAGCATGGTACTTTTGTTTTAATGACTACTACTTTTTATGTTTCATTAATTACATAATAACATATTTATCATTACCATATTTTCCCAAAAATAATAATTAAATAGTTATTTAATATTAATCATTTTTGTCTGTTCATCACAGAAGACTTTAATTTTGTTTACTTGTTTTAAGCCTTCACACCCCACATTCACATTGAGTGAAGGATGACTTAAATTTCAATGTTAACTCTAAAAACACATGAATTACAAGTCCCATATAAGAACTAAATCCACCTCAATGACTTCAGAAGCAGAGCGGGTCGAGAAAGATGAGATGAGTTTAAGAAACACACCTGTCATTTCCAACTGTCTGTGGATTTTTAAAAAAATACACACTTATAAAAGCTTCAGGGGATTCATTATAGAATCATATGGGTTTCTTGGTTCAATTTTAAAGAACTCTTCATAGTGAAAAGGCTCTACAGTATAAGGAGACTAGATGTCTTACAAGATGTCATGTTTAATGGGTTATTGTATTTTTTTTCTGAAGTACGTTTACAAGCTGTTTAATTCATAAAATGTAGTTCAAATAAATTAAAAAAAACTGAAAAGTTGAAACGCCTGCAGAAATCTTAAGGTTTAGAATATTTTTTTCTAAAACAAGAGAGTAGAAAAACAGAGGAAAAAAAAAAAAAAAAAATATATATATATATATATAAATCAGTATACCACAGAAGTTATTTACAAGCCATTGCCACATTGTTAATGCAAATCTGGCACAGATAATGAAACAAAACGAATCATCTCAAACCATATGGGACTTCTATGACATTGCTAAATTCTTGCCAAACTGTTTACTCCCTGTATCAGATCAGTCCACTGCCAAAGCAACATGTGTCTTTTGAATTACATTGTTCTCTTCTGAATTCCAACGGGAAGCAAGCAGTGTGTAAAAGTTAAGTTCCGCCTCAGAGAACAGCAATATTGACCAGGCCTCTAAAATAGCCTTTGTGTCACATCACCCCTGCCCCATATTACACAGACCTGCTGAAATACGACACAGCACATCTGCTTCTCTCATTTCCACACATGTACACTTAAATTCCACTTTCTAGGTTCATACAGTAGCCAGAACTCACAGAAACGCTTCAGGATCGACATCAAGCATGCCTGCAAACTATAGTGGAACCTGGGACATAGTGGACAATGACAACTTTGAAGGTTACATGGTTGCTCTTGGTGAGTAATGTCATTAATTTATCATAATTTTAATTTATATATATATATATATATATATATATATATATATATATATATAATAAAGTAAGTAAGTAAATGAGTTATTTCAATATTATTAAGAGGAACTGTTTGTGAGTATATTTACTCTATGTAATACAGGAATTGATTTTGCCACCCGAAAGATAGCAGGGATGCTAAAGCCACAGAAGATTTTTGAGCAAGACGGAGATTCTTTTACTGTTAAAACTTTAACAACTTTCCGTAACTACTCTACTTCATTCAAAATTGGAGAAGAGTTTGAGGAAATCACCAAAGGACTAGACAACCGAAAATGCCAGGTAGAACACACACTCACACACACACGTCTGATTCGCTATCTTGGTGGGGACCCTCCAAAGGCATAATAATTTTAAATAAACTTTATTTTCTACCCCCTTACACTAACCTGACCCTTGAACCCATAAAAAAAAACACTCAGTACGGTTTTCCTCATGGGGACCAAACCAATTTGTCCAGAAAATGTGGTTTACCAGGACACACACTAGATAGGTAGAGTTTTCTGTGCCAGAAGTGAGTAATACTGCTTGTTTTTTTCTACAGACAACAGTCAACTGGGACAACGACAAACTTGTGTGTGTCCAGAAAGGAGAGAAAAAGAACAGAGGATGGACACACTGGATGGAGGGAGACACTCTTTACCTTGTGAGTCAATAAAACATTCAGTAGCATGTGATTTTCAGATCAAATGAATACAAATACCAAATAAATAAAAATGAAAATAATTTTTACCCTTTTCTTTAAGGAACTTACATGTGAAGACCAGATCTGCAAGCAAACCTACAAAAGAACAGCATGAATTATTTTGTTGAACTGAAATTGTTGTCATGTTTATTGAAGAATAATAACATACAAACTGCATTAATCCATTCTCAATCGAGTGAACATACAATTTCAAAAAGAAATGAAAAGTAAACAACAGTGAAAACCTAAGTGCATTGAGAGGAATTGACACACTGGAAGGAGGGAGACACTCTTCTTGTGAGTAAAATATATATATATAGGTCAAGAACATGTCATTTTCAGATAAAATAAATAAATAAAAACAATAAAAATATATTAAGGAGTGTCTCCAAAGGCTGAGTGTATGTTGTCTTCTTTTGATGTTCTCATTGTTTTAAAGTTCTGACATTGGCACTGTTTCATTACTTAAAATGGTGTGCAATTGGGTCAACCAACCCCAACACAGTATTAAAATGCTTTAGTTGTAGGGAAGCAACAAACTTCCCCTTGTGACATTGTCAGATATCAAAGAGCTATTCATAAAATAAACACATTTCTTTTCTTTTCTTTTTTTTTTGGTCGGTTTCACAGACAAAGGGAGCCAAGTCCCAGACTAAAATAGAAATTGAGCAGTTTTAACTGAAAGGAACTTATAGCCTATACTGACATATCTTAAAATATGTCTGTGCCATGCCATTGTTTTATCTCAAGAGATTTATCCAAACCAGGCCTTGAAGGAGTACTTCACTTTAAAAAAAAAACAACTTTTCTGATAATTTACTCACCCCCATGTCATCCAACATATGTATGTCTTTCTTTTCTTTCTTCAGTCGAAAAGAAATTAAGGTTTTTGGTGAAAACATTCCAGGATTTTTCTCCATAAAATGCACTTCGCCAAAGCAGCAGTGCATTCACATTAGCAGGTTTAAATCCTGCCCTCAAATAAATCACAGGAACCCTTGGACATTGTCACACCTGCCAAAGAAAAAAAAAAAAAAAAAAATTTACTTAAGCTCTATTCGCACAGGATTAGTATTACCTGGGGACCATGTGTAAATTTGAAATTACCCACCCACATCTGAATTTCGTGTGGCGCATTCGCACGGGATAAGCGAAGCCTGTGATTTTACTGACTTATCTCCCGGATATGATGTCATTAGGCTATAGCTTGGAAATGTCTTGTCTTTATTATGTCTAGCTGTATATAATAAACAGAAGAATTGTCCTTACCATATCCTGCTAAATATCCTGTCATTCATCTCCATCTAATCGTTCTTTTTGTTTTTGCTCTTCTGATGGTATAGCTTTCTCTTTCTGCAAATTGTATAGTTGTACTAGCGATATGATCCCGCAGCCAAAATACTATCAAAACACTCCAACTCAGCCTATATTCTCCACGAAAGATGGATAAAACAGCGCAGATGAAACAAAAACCTTGAAAAAATTATATATGATCTGGCCAAATCACAGAGATGTCGATTCGCACGGGACTAATTTATCACAGGACCTCAGTGTTCGGCGAAATATAGTAGGTAATTTGCGGGGAATTTTTACTTTACAAATTACAGACATTCCGATTCCGCACGGGATTAAGATCACAGACAAACTCCGCAATTATTACAAATTACTACAGGTCACCAGATAATACTAATCTCATGCGAATAGGGCTTTAGAATTAAAAACAAACTAAATTAACTTAAAATCATACATACCACAGGAGGTTTGCAGCACTGTATTACACATCGTCACTCGCCTTATGAGAACACACTGAAAACATACAAGCACAGTCTCCCGTTAACCAAGAAAACTCTTTAAAATACGGAAACTTACCTGGCAGCTATCGCAAGGGCCAGTGCACACCAGAGAGAAAACCAGAAACTCTCCTGCTAGCCACAAATATGCTAATGTAAACATATCAATCAAGTTTGAGATTCAAGCCCAACATTACTACACTTACTCACTGTGTGACGCATACCTGGCAAACAAACCACTCACATTTTTATACTCCCCAAACTGGACACTGATAGGCTCACTTGGCATGACACAAACCAATCACAGCAAGGGCTAAACATCTCGCTGCTACATTAGGCACTGATAGGCTCACAGGGTTAGCATGACAGCAACCAATAACAGCAAGGGATATACATACCCTGCTACAAATATTATAAGTTAAGACACTTTTAATCATTGATCTATAAACAAATGGTATTCGGCGACTCAAAACTGGGGTTGGAAGATAAAACCTGATGAAGTGATTTAAAACCTAAAGATGAAGTGATTTTGCTGTCACCTGGTGTCTTATTTTGGCTTATTTTAGAATGCTCTAAATTACTTTTTCCCATTTATTTCTAAGGGTGCCCATTTTTGACCCAAATACAAGATTAAGGAGTTTTTTCACCCACTTAACAATGTAGAATTGAGTCAAAAAAAAATTGTGTGTTCAGGAGGCAAACCTAGGAAAAGTAGCCAAGTCTTGTACCGCTCAGATCACGGGAAGTATTTTTTTAAAAATAAATCAAAACTATTTTGCCCACATTTGTCCATAATACGGTTTTAGGGTTAACCCTCTATTTAGTAATAGAGAAAAAAAAATATTTCCACACATTTTATTACCAGTCATAGACCACATTGAACAATTCAACACATAATTTGCAAATATCATAATAATAGGGGGTAGATCTAAGTATGTTACTTTGACGCAACAACATGCAATATATGGTAATAAAAACAAAAAGTTTAGTCTATTTAATATATATCTATTTATCTCATAAGAAAACACGAAAGATCTTCAACATCAACAAGAAGTAACAATGCGCGACAAAAGAGTATTGTATTTTATGCATTCATTCTCATAAAATTTTCATGTTTAAAATTCAAAAACTGGATAGAAAACCAATTTGTGTTGTTTAAAACAGACTAAAGAACAAACAACACTGGTGGATCATTCAGTATTAACATACAAATCATGGATGAGCCACTTCTTCATCTTAGGTTACTGTGTTTGAAAGGTGAAGAAACAGTTTTTATCAGGAGTGTGACACAGAAACACGTCACATTTCATGCACTTGACCTTGATTATGCCATTTTCACAGAAGACAGACCAGTGGTCTATGCGGTCCAAGCGGACTGGGGCCAGGGGTAGAGGTGCAGTTGCACCGCATCTTTTTTCAGGTCTAAACCTGTCTGGACACTCAGAGATGGACGTCCCCTCATATGCCTATGCATACTTATAGCTAAACTGTCATCATAAATATTGTTTTTGTTTTTAAGTATTTTTTAAAAAAAGGTGCATATTTGTCACTTTAATAAGCCTTGGTATCCTTCTATCTGTGTGAAATGGTATATTGCTGATAAAATTGTATTGCTAACTAGCATGAAAACAGGGAATTCTCATTCCTCTGTTGAATATTATTGCTTTGAGGCAACATAGCTGTTTCACTCATTTACAAAAGACATCTTCAATGAAACCATAATCAACAGAGTGACATTAAATCAGAACTTACCCCAAATTGTGAAAATATGTTTTATTTCATATAAGGAAAAGGTCACTTTTTCAAAGTTTTGTGGAGCTGAAAAAACATGGCTGCCGCATGTGAGTGCAGGTGAGGAAGACATTGAAAAGGGGGTTGGACAAGTAATTTGTTTAAAAACAAGCATTTTATTGGCTTTTCATACTCCCTCCAGATTAAAATAAGCTCTCTCTTTTTTTTTTTGGTGTATGATTTTGTAAGCCGAGAATATGAAGGAAAATGGGTATGTTACTCATTTGCATACATTTTTTAAAGGAAACCAGTACATTCATTTTTCTTGTTTTTCCAATCAGTTAGAATTAATGAAATCTAACAGATTTTTTAAATTTTGGTCTTGTAATTTGCTCCGTTGGCGGTACCATTAGCATGGGGGCGTGGCCGTGGACTGACTTTACTATCATTTCATTGATGCAACTGCTTTATTTACAATGCACGTTGAGAAGTTTAAAAGACGAAATTTTTCACTCTTAGTGACAGTTTTTATTGATAATAACTGCACTGTTAACCCTTGCTGTAAAAAAATATCCACATTCTGACAATATCAAGCATTTTCTATTTAATATTGTTGCCAGTATTTTACTCGTCCATTTAGCGAATCTGAGGCGAAATCTATTAAAGTCTATGGGCGAAATATGCTCCTTTTGGTCAGTGTTGTGCCAGTTCATACTTAAAAAGAACTAGCTCAAAGTTCAGTTCACACAGATGAAAAAATGAACTAGTTCACTACGTGAGAGGTTTCAGCACGATTTAGCGTGTGAGTTTTTCAACCTCATTTCCTGTTTACCGTGCATGGCGTCGACGTCATAGCTGTGCCACTAACCAATGAGAAGCGTATTGGGTGGGACTGCACATGCAGCCCCGCCCTAGTGCGGCCCCACCTCGATCGACGTCATCACTTTGTCACTAACCAATGAAAATTGTTATGGGCGGAGCTACACGCGTAGCCCCGACCCCAGGTGCAGCCCCACCCCGATCTGCAGGCTGCAGCCAGGTGTACTTGACTAAAATCGGAATCCCTTCTCCCACTCACACACTCCTCATCCCATTCATTCTGTATGATAATAATTAAACTATTAATAACAACAATAATTTTTATTACCACCACAACTACCACATCAGTACTTATACTTTAACCCTCTTCAATACTACCTTTATTTATATTCTATTAAAAACCTCTATTTCTCTTAAGAAAGTCTAGTCTGAAGAATTCTAGTCTGAACCCTGTCACTACTCAATAACCCTTTTAATGTAATATTCTGAACTCCCATCTCCCTCAGTTTATTTCTCATATCTCTCTCTGTGCTCCATACCTATATAATATGCTCTACAGACTCCTCTTCCTGGCATCAATCACACAATCCAGTATTATGTTTTCCAATGAACTTTTTCCGTCGATTTGTACACGGGCTTTGTTAAAACCGTAAAACAGAATAAATACAGCTGCACATATAAATTTTGGATATGCGATGTATTTAGGATTGCGCAAAAATAAGAAATGTTTTCCTTTTTAATTCACATGTGTGAAATTAAATTCAATGGAAATTCTGTTTCAATTCTACGAATAAGAATCATAAAAATACTTAATGGTGAGTCCGTGTACTTTGCTGCCAACGGATTTTCGTTTTGAAAGGAAAAAACTAATCCGAAAACGGCCCCGTTTCTCAATTACCATTAGTAAATAGGAAAACAAAAAACGGAAAACAACTCATTTTTCGTTCTGATATTAAAAAACGGAAAACGAAAAACAATCTCGTTATCCAATTGTCCTTGATATGTTTATAGATGGAAATCGGAAATCAAAATTGGTCCGTTGCTGCCAACGGATTTTCGTTTTGAAAGGAAAAAAGCAAAAACGAAAAAAACAAAAACGAAAAACGGCCCGTTTCTCAAACCATTAGTAGCCTAAATAGGAAAACAAAAAAACGGAAAACAACCCATTTTTCGTTCTGATATTAAAAAACGGAAAACGAAAAATAATCTTGTTATCCGACTGTCCTTGATCTGTTTATCCACAAGTTTCCTACGCCCCATGAGCCCTTGCGTCAAAAGTGGGCGTGACTTTCGGTTCAAAGTAAACAAAGCGCGACTTGACATGCTTGACACTCGTTCATTCAAGAGTTGACAGTCTTTCAAGTTATAGCGATCCAAACTATCTAACGATGTGGGAACACAACCTCAACGAAATTAAAAAGGGTGAAATAACAGTACCTTTACCCTCCACAGTAGTTGATTGGGAGTATTATAATAACATTATTAATAATCAATACTCATCAAGGCATGGTGACAGACAGTTGTGCGAGCTGACAAACAATTAAAATAAAAAATACACACTTAGTCATTGTGCTTTGGAGTTTATTCAAAATTATAAATGAATGTGCCACTTGAATACATTAACTGGCACATTTGGTATTCTGTCAACACAGGCTTTGATCCTTAGTTTAGTGTAACATCAGTAGCGAACAGCCAAACGCATGCTGATAGAGTTTATAGAATATTAAGAATTTAAACAAATGTACACAGGAAGATTCGTCGTCTTTTGGGAGGTGATGGAAACTACAGTCGTTGGCAGGATCAGAGACGGGCTCTCTGGCAGGATCACTCCGATTTCGTTTTCAGCTTATGTTCAAAACAATCAAGTTTAAGCCACTGAATTAGTTTAGTCCGGTTATACGTACAACCGCGAACCGCACATGTTGTCCCTGAGCTCCGTAACGACATCTCTCATAAAGATTTGCGTCTTTAAATAGTAAAATAATTCTCTGAAAAACAGCTAGCCTCTTCGCTAACTAACACACAAAATACCATTGAAATGCTACTTCCGCCGCCTCACCGGAAGTTTCACCCACTTTATTTTTTACAGGAGCGCCCCTCGGAAACTTGTGGATAGATGAAATTCGGAAATCAAAATACGACCCATAAATCGTAATTCTTTGCTGCGTCCGTATGGTCAAAACAAAAGCGTCAGGTAAATGACGTATTGGGATGAGACTCTCAAATCCACAATGTGTCTGTCTGTGTAAAATGCGCGCACACACGACTTGTTTAAATAGCTACATTTATGTTGTGAATAAATAACAATGAATTGTTGTTGTACCAGCAATATTTCCAAGTTTTGTTTTTCACTGTAGAAATTTCAAATGTCATGATTTGCCAAATGCAAAGGCTTACCGGCACCTTTTCCCCCACTTCAAGCACTGTACAGTAGCTAGGCTATGTATTTTTCTTCACAAAAAGAGTAGCCTACATAAGCTACTTATGGCGTAGCATAAGTAGGCGAATTGGGACGCAGCAAAGGATTACGATTTATGGGTCGTATTTTGGTCCGTGTAACGCTTCACAATTAAATTTTCTGACCATAAAATGCAAATGAAAAAAATTAAATGGAAACCAGACATTAATTTTTTTTGTTTTTCCAGTTACATTATCAATGCAGTTGCCTTTTTCTCCCTTTTTTCAATTTTACTTGTGCTAAATTGTGACTTCAGAAACAAACATTTGAATTAATGAAATCTAACTGATTTTTTACATTTTCGTCTTGTTTTTTCGTCCAAAAACTGCTATGTCGTTTTTTGTCTAAAACCTACTTTTGCGAACTAGTCCCTGTTTTTTTGCTCAATCGGGACCAAACCAGTCTAGGCTTATTCTCTGAACTCTCTAGATAAATAATTATCGAAAAAAAGTTGAAATTTTGCATTTGGTTGGCTACAACAGGGTCATTTAGAATGTGGTCCCTGGCAAAAATACAGCCAAAAGCCAATAAATCCCCCCCCAAAAAGTCAGAACTTCACAAAAATCAATGAGCATGTTTCCTAACATGCAAACATGTTTCCTAGCATGCAAAGTTTCGTGAGGATTCGGATCATAGGTGGCGCTATAATCGTCAAAAGGTCTCTCATTATTAGATTTTCAAGCACGAAGTGCTGAAGCCACACGTTCTAAAGGCCACACGCAAGGGATCCTCGGGGCGGACGCCATGGACGTCATTTAGAATGTGGTCCCTGGAAAAAATACAGCCAAAAGGCAATAAATCCCCCCCCCCCCCCAAAAAAAGTTACAACTTCACAAAAATCAATGAGGAAGCATGCAAAGTTTCGTGAGGATTCGGATCATAGGTGGCGCTATAAGCGTCAAAAAGGTCTCTCATTATTAGGTTTTCAAGCACAAAGTGCTGAAAACCTATTGTATTTGCTAGAAAAAAAAAAAAAATCTAAAAGTACTAAATTGCGCATAACTCCTAGACCGTTTGAGCTAGAATCATGATTTTTGCATCACTGTGATCCCTGGCTCAAGCCGAACAAGATGTATATCTCCGATTTCCATTTGGCGGACCATGGCGCCCGCTCTAGGCCACAAGCAAGGGGATCCTCGGGCAGGCGACATGAGGACCATGGCGCCCGCTCTAGGCCACACGCAGCTAATATCACCGGCGTCGACAGCTTTCTCATTTTTTCAACATTTTGATCGCTTATTTTATGTACTTGTCAGCTTTTTTATCATTCAAATTTGGCTGGGTGGCTAATAACACATTTTTCTGTGGTGTGACAAACTCAGAACACATACTTAATTTTGACTTTACAGGGACTTTAAAACAGAAGCAGACTGGAGGGCTTAATTTTTTTTTCCATTTTCAAGAAAAAAGAAACAAGCTTCCATGGTAAAGTGGTGTGCAGAACATGAAATCCACAGGGAGGAGACGGATCCAGATCCAACTCCTCCCACTCCTCCACATGGGAGGAGTCGGATCCAGATACAACTCCTCCCACTCCTCCACATGGGAGGAGTCGGATCCAGATCCAACTCCTCCCACTCCTCCACATGAAAAAAATGGTAAAAAATTTTTGATTTTAAAAATAAATGGTAAAAACTCTAAGAGTACTAAATTGCGCATAACTCCTAGACCGTTTGAGCTAGAATCACGATTTTCGCATCACTGCGATCCCTGGCTCAAGCCGAACAAGATGTATATCTCCGATTTCCATTTCGGGACCATGGCGCCCGCCCGAGGCCACACTGAAAGGGGAGCAAGGGCGGGCGCCATGGGGACCATGGCGCCCGCCCGAGGCCACACTGAAAGGGGAGCAAGGGCGGGCGCCATGGGGACCATGGCGCCCGCCCGAGGCCACACTGAAAGGGGAGCAAGGGCGGGCGCCATGGGGACCATGGCGCCCGCCCGAGGCCACACTGAAAGGGGAGCAAGGGCGGGCGCCATGGGGACCATGGCGCCCGCCCGAGGCCACACTGAAAGGGGAGCAAGGGCGGGCGCCATGGGGACCATGGCGCCCGCCGCGAGGCCACACTGAAAGGGGAGCAAGGGGCGGGCGCCATGGGGACCATGGCGCCCGCCCGAGGCCACACTGAAAGGGGAGCAAGGGCGGGCGCCATGGGGACCATGGCGCCCGCCCGAGGCCACACTGAAAGGGGAGCAAGGGCGGGCGCCATGGGGACCATGGCGCCCGCCCGGAGGCCACACTGAAAGGGGAGCAAGGGCGGGCGCCATGGGGACCATGGCGCCCGCCCGAGGCCACACTGAAAGGGGAGCAAGGGCGGGCGCCATGGGGACCATGGCGCCCGCCCGAGGCCACACTGAAAGGGGAGCAAGGGCGGGCGCCATGGGGACCATGGCGCCCGCGCCGAGGCCACACTGAAAGGGGAGCAAGGGCGGGCGCCATGGGGACCATGGCGCCCCGCCCGAGGCCACACTGAAAGGGGAGCAAGGGCGGGCGCCACTGGGACCATGGCGCCCGCCCGAGGCCACACTGAAAGGGGAGCAAGGGCGGGCGCCATGGGGACCATGGCGCCCGCCCGAGGCCACACTGAAAGGGGAGCAAGGGCGGGCGCCATGGGGACCATGGCGCCCGCCCCGAGGCCACACTGAAAGGGGAGCAAGGGCGGGCGCCATGGGGACCATGGCGCCCGCCGCGAGGCCACACTGAAAGGGGAGCAAGGGCGGGCGCCATGGGGACCACTGGCGCCCGCCCCGAGGCCACACTGAAAGGGGAGCAAGGGCGGGCGCCATGGGGACCATGGCGCCCGCCCGAGGCCACACTGAAAGGGGAGCAAGGGCGGGCGCCATGGGGACCATGGCGCCCGCCCGCGAGGCCACACTGAAAGGGGAGCAAGGGCGGGCGCCATGGGGACCATGGCGCCCGCCCGAGGCCACACTGAAAGGGGAGCAAGGGCGGGCGCCATGGGGACCATGGCGCCCCGCCCGAGGCCACACTGAAAGGGGAGCAAGGGCGGGCGCCATGGGGACCATGGCGCCCGCCCGAGGCCACACTGAAAGGGGAGCAAGGGCGGGCGCCATGGGGACCATGGCGCCCGCCGCCGAGGCCACACTGAAAGGGGAGCAAGGGCGGGCGCCATGGGGACCATGGCGCCCGCCCGAGGCCACACTGAAAGGGGAGCAAGGGCGGGCGCCATGGGGACCATGGCGCCCGCCGCCGAGGCCACACTGAAAGGGGAGCAAGGGCGGGCGCCATGGGACCATGGCGCCCGCCCGAGGCCACACTGAAAGGGGAGCAAGGGCGGGCGCCATGGGTCCTTAATCTGGATGGATGGATGGATGGATGGATGGATGGATGGATGGATGGATGGATGGATGGATGGATGGATGGATGGATGGATGGATGGATGGATGGATGGATGGATGGATGGATGGATGGATGGATGGATGGATGGATGGATGGATGGATGGATGGATGGATGGATGGATGGATGGATGGATGGATGGATGGATGGATGGATGGATGGATGGATGGATGGATGGATGGATGGATGGATGGATGGATGGATGGATGGATGGATGGATGGATGGATGGATGGATGGATGGATGGATGGATGGATGGATGGATGGATGGATGGATGGATGGATGGATGGATGGATGGATGGATGGATGGATGGATGGATGGATGGATGGATGGATGGATGGATGGATGGATGGATGGATGGATGGATGGATGGATGGATGGATGGATGGATGGATGGATGGATGGATGGATGGATGGATGGATGGATGGATGGATGGATGGATGGATGGATGGATGGATGGATGGATGGATGGATGGATGGATGGATGGATGGATGGATGGATGGATGGATGGATGGATGGATGGATGGATGGATGGATGGATGGATTTATTTAATTTTTAAAAAAAAAAATTTTTTTACCTCCGGCCTCCAGTCCTCCGGCCTCCAGTCCTCCGGCCTCCAGTCCTCCGGCCTCCAGTCCTCCGGCCTCCAGTCCTCCGAAACAAAATATCTTATTTCCGTCCGTCACATTAAAAGAAGACCTAAAAAGAAGACCTAAAAAGAAGACTAAAGTCATAATGTGTTGGTTTTTAAAGAATGAATCTAAAGCACTGAGGCTACACAGAGATCCTGCTTGAGCAGGAACCATCAGAACATTTCCCTCCGCAGGAACAGCTGGAGAAAACTGCAGAGATGCC
>JAQIUQ010003061.1:0-27774 GCA_030378365.1 Hybognathus amarus | reverse complement strand
TCTCTCTCTCTCTCTCTCTCTCTCTCTCTCTCTCACTCACACCCACACACACGTACACACGCATACATTTAAATTCAGCTATGTTATTGTCATCTGGATTTATAATGAATAGTGTTCATTTTAATTGACTTAAAATATAATCATAAAACTGGAATGATCTGTCTGCAATGTCGGTGTCATGTGTCCTCCTTTCCTCAAGGCTGTAAATAAATTCAGTGTCCTCAGTGTATTAACAGAGCGATAACTGAATAACTGGCTTCTGTGCTTTCTTGTTACAGGCTATAAATGCTTCATCTATATGCTTCTATTTTGAATCAAAACTATTCTGACTTAAAATTCTGGAAAGTTTTACACCATGTTAAAATCATCAGCAATCGCAATACCACCTGTCCACCAAATTACAAGATCAGTCAAAAAATGAATTCTGAGAAAAAAGCAACCTTAAACCTCTGTGGCTTTTACATTTCCTTGGTTATTTCAGGATGAGGTCATCCCCTTCCAGGCTGCTGTCGGGATTGACATGCACCTTGGATATGATGCCTGAGATTGAGTAGACGACGGTTCTCATCGTTTCATGGCGCTGATTGCGCAGAGAGGCTGACCTTTCTCCACCTTCTGGCCTGGCTTCACCTTTACTTCCACCACTTTACCGGCATGGAGCTCCCAACCTGTCCCCGCACGTCTTTCAAGGCTTTAGGGTGAAAGTGCATCTCCTGGCGAAGCAGAAAGAGAATGAGACGATTACAGGAGAGACCAGAGGCAATGAAATATTTGACACATTTTCCTTTACAACTATTTCCAAAATGCCAGTCATCTTCTCCTGTGAGAAACATGATTAAATGAACTGTTAAAATGTTTACAATAAGAAAGATCATAATCAATTTGTGCACTCCTCAAACATATATTTGTTTCTGCGGTAACGCTTCCTTTAAAGTACAGTACTTACAAGTGTAGGTACAGTGTACTTACCTAGAAATTACTGGCTAATATAAGGTAAGTACATGGAACAGGGGTAGATTTCAGGGTAGGTTCAGGGTTAGTACTAATTATTACCCAGTAATTGTAGTTACTAAAATAAGTACATAGTATTTACATGGGTAATGGACTGTAAAAGGAAGTGTTACAGTTTCTGCTTTAGTAATATAGATATTTTAATAGACAACTAATTAAACTGTGCAGCCTTGTTATACACACAATATAGAGGGAATGCGCGTAGCGTCACCGTCCGGTCACGTGCCTGCAGTTTCTCACAGTGAGAGGCAAAAAGACTAGAGTGGCTGTATATGCTTTCAGCGTGATCAAACACATATTTTTATCAAAAATCAAACACAACACATATAAAGTGGCAAAGAGCTTTGCGAATTGACTGCACAACTAGATTTGACAAAAATCGGAGGTATATTTTTACAAACTGCTATAAAAGAGAAAATGGATCGCTGCAATTCACAGAAACAACTGGACTCCAGTCAGCGAAAGGTGGATTTGCAGTTATCATTTTGTGTCAATATGCTGAATTTAGCTGTAAAACCATACCCATATATTTTGTATTGTTATTAAAGGAGCATAACGCAAGTCTCTGAGTTTTTGCAGAACTACGCCCCCTCTGGTGACAAATGAAACTGCGTGCGCGCTCATGGAATACCATAGACTTTATAGAGTAGACATATACACGGAATACACGCACGTTTGCACGAGCTGTTCATAACCAAAGGAGCATCAGGCACACATCTTTTGTTACAGTCATAATGAGGTAATACAGTTATAAATCTGCAAGTCATTTAAAATATATGAAAGGAAAGGCATTTGAGTAAATTACACACTTATGTAGGCCTATGTGTGTGTGAGGGGAAAACAGGGGTAGAAAACTTCGGCTTTTGTTTCCATTGATCTCCATGTTGAACTGTTTTATGTGCTTACTGTATCCACTTATGATTGTATTATTATGGAAACACGTTCATGAACACGTTTGAGCCCTAGAGCAGACCGCCCGAGATCTCTCCGTTTGTTGAAAGCCTTCCCGATGTTGACTCTAGTCTTATTCCGACGCCTGGCACTGGACAGACAGAAGTTGTATTTTCTTTGTCTTACGTGGAGTTTGCGTTGGGGTTTGTAATGAACTACAAGCCGGTCTCTTTGGGGCTGTTTTTACACCTGGCCACAATGCGTTTTCTCAGATCTATTTGATTTATCAAAACGATTCCATTACACCTGGTCACATAAATGTGTTTTTGCAAAACGGATATTAATCTGATATTCAATTCCGCGTTATATACAGATTTCATGAAGTGCACGTCACCGAAAGCAACAGATGAGCTGCATTTTATTGATCATCGGCTTCGGCTATTTCAAAATCAGCAAAGACAGCAATAAGAGAGAGCGGCAGAAGCTCTGGTATGAGATCATTTCATTTCTTAAGGCTACTTTTAATGAAGATAGTGGAGGTAGAAGGTAACTTAGTGTTAATCGTATGCGTCTTACTTTCACTTTCATTTGCGATAGATTGCGGCGCGCTGGCTTATAAATACACTCGCCTGCTCATCTGATGCACGTCGTCATATATGACTAAAACAACATGACATAGCCTGTTTTCAACAACCAGATGCATTTACACTTGTCCAGTTTCGTCTGGAATACAGCCCAGACCACGTCCTCAATGGTTTGAGCTGTCGGATTCAAATCCGTCTGGATTCAACCTGGTCTTTTCACGATCGAATAAGTTATCCGATCACAGAAAACGCATGAAGTGACCAGATGTAGACTAAACAGCCCCTTTGAATCCATCTTCTACTTTTGGGAAAGTTGACTAAAGTTGCGTCGCTCGAGTTGTCTTCTCTGATACGGAGAACGGCGGCGAATACACTATCCTGCAGGCACATAGCCAGGCGAGCGTGAACGCGCATGACGTCACGCCCAGTCTCAGATTCGAGCCCGAATCCCTCTTATTTATTTCACTGTACAGGATTATAGAGGCGATCGCAGTGATCAGAGAAGGGCTCATTCAGCCCATCAGGCGATTGTTTCAGCATGTATGGGTTAGAAAACGGCTAATTTTAACATAAAATGTTGCGCAATGCACCTTTAACAACTCATCAATTAAATATTTATCTTTGCATATTCTACATTATTGGATGTTTCTTAATAAACACTGACAAAAAAAACAAACAAAAAAAAAAAACTATAAAGTTTTATGGCTGGACGATATGATGATATATAGGCTTTATAACACTGATATAAGTGATCACCCGCATTTAGACTAACCTTTATTGTTTATATAAAGCGTTCACAGGCTAATTTGTTTTATGTTTACCATTTGTATTGCTTTTGTTTCTCCGGCGTCGAAATCAGGCAAACATAAATGTCAGGCAACACGATTCCTGGCTGCATGTCAATATCCATGGATCACTGGATCTTTAGTAAGTTGTAAGGAACACTATATTGACTCCAACATTTAGTTTAAATTGATAAAATTGTTCGTTTTAGCCGCATTTTCGCAGTTTCCCCTATTAAATCCAGTTACGCAGGAGATCTTTTGCCACTCAGTCAGGCTGATGGGGGTTGTTCCGGCGGGAAAGTGACGTCAATGCATTCCCTCTATATATACCAGTGATGCGCGGGTCAATGTATAAACAGCCCGCACCCAAACAACATTTTCAACTAACCCGCCCGCAACTCGGACCGCAAAAAAAGTAAGAAAATATTGTATCCGACCTACTTCCTGACCGCATTTTTTAAAAAGTAGTAAATGCTCAAAATCCGTAATTCACGTACCGGATTTTCCTGATCCAACCTGCGGGGATTTCCGAATATCGTGAGCCATGTCTGCGCTTAAACGTTGTCTGCTGAAATGACTCCAAAAGTGATTCCCGACTGGCCGGCTATCCTGCTAGCTGGCTGCAAACTGTGGAATGGATATCCTAAATGGAGGCGCGGCTTAATCATAGACTGTAAAAAATAGAGCTCAATGAGAACCAGAGACCCCCACTCAGGAAATCCATTCCACAGTTTGCAGCCAGCTAGCAGGATAGCATTGAGCTGCCAACATGTTCGCTTTGTGGAAATCCTATGGTGGAAACACTTCACACACTGGAAACACCGCAGCAGAGCAGAGATCGCAAAATGCAATGTTTGCAAAACCGTATTGATTAAACTATTTGTCTGTGATGCATGTTTGCAATTCGCAGTCCAGAAGAGTGCCACAGCACGCTCAACACGACAGCCCTGCTTAATGAGTGACGACAGAGGACAGAACTAATCATTCAAACGGAGCCTTATATGTAAAATGCCGTCTCTGCTGTTGCTAAACTGCGGAATGCTTTTAATAATAAAAGAGCTATTAAAAGCACAAAAATCTGTGCAAGAGATGCTGTTCCCAATGTGGCGCGTGCTCCGAAACAGACCGCAACGAGACAAGCAAATTATACTCTGGGCTTCATATGCGCGTCTAAACGATCAAATGTAGCCTGCACAAAAATGTCAAAACGACCGGCTTGGAGATTAAAGGGGGGTTGGCTGCTTTTTTTCTTCGCATGATTGTGTTTATGGGGTGCAATATAACATGTGTTCGTGGTTTTTCTTTTTTTTAAGTCTTATTTTTCATAAACTTCACCTTTATTGTCAGCCGCGCTCTCCTCTGTCCCCTGAACGAGCGGATTCACTTCCTGAGTCTATGAAAACACACCCTCAGTGAGCTCAGATTGGTTAGTTTGGGCCGGTGTGTTGTGATTGACTAAACTGTCGCTCACGTTGTCCGGAAGGTTAACGCCCATTACCTTTACGGGGAAACGCAGAGCTCCGGTCCAGATATAAATAATGGTGTTGAACTACAGTTCAGTTTGAGGCAGAATCAGACCGAGAAGCCGCGATGAAGAGAGTCAAACAGAACCTCACCACACACGGCTCTTAATAAAGGTTTCTGAATGATAATTTGCTACATTTTTTAACTTTATACACGTTTGTTTTACACAATAGCATCTGACTGGCAACAATAGCAACTGACTGGCTACTAATGTTAAACACAAACAGCGTTGGCATGTTTACATTCTTGATCAAATCGAAAATAACGTCATAAAACATATTTACATGAAAAATACGTTTACAACATTAGTACTTATACAAGATTCATGTCCATAATGTTTGTACGCGTTTGTCGTAGACACAAAATAGCATAACCAGTAGCCTATAAAGCCAGCGCTGGCATTTGAAAAATAATAAAACACAAGGCTACGTCTGGAATTATACATGCAAATACATTTAAAATGATTAAGTCTTAGCCTACTTACAGGTTGTGTCCCAACAACTGCTGACTCTGGTTTTAAAGTTGGATCTGCTATTGAACTCATGGAGATTCTGGAAGCTGTCTTCCGGTAAAATGCGCAGCACAGAGAGCTAGATTACGATCGTCATTTTCAGGAACATAATCAAACATAAATTGTATCCATTGTTGACGAAGTACAGCGTCCGTGGGAAGCCCAAACACAGAAGACCTGACAGCTGCGTGAACAACTCACTCGACAAGGAGCTGCTGAAATATGATCATGCCCTTTTCTGCATTTTCCGGAGGGAGTGGTTGATGCAAATGTGTGGGTCAGTGACGTACCATAACCCAGCTGTAGTCCCAATTCGAGTCGTTTTTGTAGGCAATAATACTTCCTGATTTTTAAAAGACGATATCTCTGCTTACATTGAACTTTCAGCGCTGCAACTTTGCAGATACTCTTCATGCACCAACAGCAACATTACACACTATTTAAAATGAAAAAAGTGAAATCACAGTCAACCCCCCTTTTAACAATTAAACAGTTTATGTCTAAATTGATGTAGTTATGGAAATAGTTGGGAGAAAATATGGTGTATCAGCAGACTATAGTTTCTGCACTAGTTCTTAAAGGGGCAGCAGTCAACGCTGTCATGATGATTTCGACATTACTGAGAATCAAACAACAAAACTCAAAGAAAAAATCACTCACAGCTCTTGAATGAATAACTTTAGCTTTAATAAGCATAGATCTATCTATGATAAACTTTGCAGTGCTATTTTACTTTTGATTTGCTATTTTCTTTGATCACTTTATTACAATTCTTTTTAGACCATAGGCTACCTGAATAATGTAATAGACCTTACTGAAATTAAAGCACTGTGTAGGCCTGTATAATATCTATCTTTGTTTAATTGTGTTATCTTTTGTTTATATATTGTTTAATATATATTGTGACATACAGGCATACATAAGTACATATCTTGCCTGTAGAGAGGAGTTTATTTCAGCATCATATAAAATCAACAATAATGATAATAATATTAAAGCAAATGCAGATCTGGTATTTAGGCCGATATCCAAAGTCAGGTATCGGGATTCGGATTGGAAGTGAAAAAATTTGGATCGTTGCATCCCTACTAAAGTTACTCACTTTCAGACATGCCTGACAAGCCCCTTTTCCACCAAAGCATTTTGAGAGCCGGTTCAAGAGCTGGTGCCTGCCGCGAAACCAGTTCTTTGTGTTTCGACAGCCAAAGAACCGGTTCTCGGCTGGAAAAACTGGTTCCAAAGCGGCACCAACTCTTTGCTGGACTAGAACCGTTCTTTTACCACGTCATATGCTTACGTCAGGGGCTGGGGCTGGTTTAGATGTGTTCTAAACATCTTTTCTGACCATAACATAGGATCGCAAAGCCAGGAGAAACATTTGCATAAACACGATAGAGTCCGCCTTTGTAATTGTTATGCTTAAAGTTGGCGCAAGCGTTTCTATTTTTTTTTAATTGAAAACATTATGAGGAAAGAAGAAAACAGCCACAATATAGAACAAATAAATGGAAAGAAAAAGGCACAAGACAGGTACATTATCAGAAAAGATTACATATCAAACGAAAAGATTAAAAGACTTGTTTTTAAAGCCTTCTTGGTACCCGAGTTTTGTTGTACTTGCAAGCGTTTCTAGCTAAGACGTATGGCGACATAAACAGTGACGTAACGACGTCGTTCCTGGGCGCTCTAGTCAGTGGAAAAACAAACAGGTTCTGAACGGGTTCGCAAGTTCAACCAACTCCAAACCAACTTTGAACCAGCACCAGTTCCTAACCAGTTCTTTTTTGGTGGAAAGGGGTAACAGTCCCTCCAAATCGAAATAAACCAATATCCCGGATTATATTTTACTCCAGTAACTCCAACAGTTCACTAAACTGAGACATGTTGGTGCCACTGCTGAGAGAAGTGACGAGCACGAGCAGCTGATACTGTGCATCCGGTACTACCAAACGCACAGGTACAGAGATTTTCGGATCACCAGTACAGAACCGAGAACTGTTTAGACTGAGCTTGTGTGTCATCTTCGTGCCAGTTATTCAGCCAATAATGTGTAGGCCTATATATTTCATTGAAAGTTGTGTCTAGTACTATATAAATGCAAAGGTTTAATTGGCATCTTTTTTCAAATGATCCAATCGACCGTGACCCTAAATATCGTTAAAAATATTTTTGGATGACTTGCGAGGCACCTGCTCATTTTGGATTCAACCCGCACATCACTGATATATACTATTTCTAATGTTATTGATATTTATATATATATATATATATATATATGTATGTATGTGTGTATATATATATATATATATATATTTATTTTTTATTTATTTATTTTTTTCTAAGGAACTTGGCCACCAGGATGGTTCCACAAGAACTAATGGTTCCCCTTGGAACATTTTCCTGGTACAGCCAGTAGCACCACCACCACGCTTGTTGTTGTGACTTTTGTCTTGTTGGCTGTGCGGAACTTTATATCGACGGCGCTTAGTAAGCCATCCAGAATGATATAAAGTTCAGTAGTTTACGATCTGTCTAACAGTCCTGATGATAATAATAGTCCAATAATACGTTATAAGATAGAAGTGTTATACATTTAAAGGAGACAGTATATGAAAAGGTATTCAGCGTATGCCATGTGGTTGATTTCCACTATTGCTAGCTGCGCAGAAATACATACGCCTAATCATGGTTCTCTTTGGTCTCCTAAAATTACATTGACATTTCTCCTTAGGGCAAAGATTAAGAGGCTAATCTATCACTGAGGACCATGTATCACTGTTTATCATGTTCGTAGAGTTAGTTTGTGAACTAAATCTATAGGCTATATACACACTACGTGTGTTTACACAGCTTTTTTAAAAAATGGAGGGTGCTGGTTTCCACATGTGTTTGGCCAATCGGTGTACACTAACATCACTGGTAGTTTCTATAGTGCTGGTTTAGACCCTACTCTGAAATAGGAGATAAATTAGTTCCTCCAAAATGAGTTCCTAGAACTTAAATCATTCCTGGTTCTTGCAGTGCTACCTATCTTATAACGTATTATTGGACTATATTATCAGGACTGTTAGACAGATTATTTATATATATATATATATATATATATATATATATATATATATTTATTATATATATACACACACACACACACACAAGGGATGCAACGGTACACGGTAAAATCCCTGGCCGTTCGGATCGGCCCTGCACGGGGCTGTCACAATCTACGACAATCTACAATCTATTGTCGACAATCTACCCTCGTGTCCCGCGGGACTTCTCCTTTTGCTGATCCTTTTACCCATATTTTCCATACTATAATCCAGAGCACCTGATATGGATCAATTAGTTAACAATGCTCCGCGTTATTAAATTCGCCCGCGAACTCACGCTTGTGTCCACCTTATGTCCGCTTTGTCACACGGCCAGTTCAACCTCGTATAAATCAGGTTATGTGTGTCTACCGCTCACAAGCGCTCACTCTTAACAGACACATGAACAGACACACTGTTCCCGGCGCTGCTCGCCCGTCACACAATGTTCATAAAGCGTTCCCCGTTCACAGTAACCAGGTCGACTCATTCAAAACAGCCAGCTGTTGCTTTCAGCAAACCGCCGCACATTGAATACTCCTATAAGTCAGGCTGCGAATGTAAGTTACGTGCCCGCTCCAGCGCGCTCACGCTTACTAAATAAACGCCTCACCTCCGGCGCCGCGCACCGCTACATTCCCAGCACATCTAGTGGATGCATAACGTAAACCCAGTCAAACATTTGACTGCAGTATCTTATGCGCCTCATAATTCGGTGCGCCCTATATAGACAGTGTTGATAGTAGGGATGGGACGGTATGAAAATTTCATATCACGATTATAGAGTCCAAAATAATCGTGATTATCAATATTATCACGGTTTTGTTAAAAATTTATGAAAGTGCTCAAAAAGAACTGATTCTCACACTGAAAACATTTCAACAAGTTTTATAATTGAAAATCAACAAACAACAAATAAAACAAGCAGCTCTATGCAGTTTTTTAAGCAAGATTCTGTTCTATGGCATTTGCTTCTTTATAATGCCGTCGCCACATCACAACAGACTCTTGTTTCCTTCAAATACAACTTGCCGTCTTGCGTCTTCGGTTTTTGATTGTATTGCAAAAATGAAATCAGAGTTGATTTATTGTTTACAGAGTTTGATAATATTGGTGTGATGTATCTTGTCTGGACGATTGTTTTACAAAATGAATTCATAAACAGGTTAGATTTAAAACATTGCTAATCTCATTATCAATTCAATATCTCCCATAATTATGTGGTAAAAATAAAATCGGTTTAATACGTGATGTATCTATACTTTAGTATCCCTTAAAATACCACTCTTAATAATAATCTTGTTTGAAGTTGTTCATACGAACATTTTTTCTTGCCGGAAGCTTCACGTATATTTCAAGTGAGTGACATAAAATGTTTCAACTCAAAACAATATTCGTGCCCAATTGTTTCCCAGACGTAGTTTTGGTATTGAGGTCAAAGTTAACTTGCCTTGCATTCGGGTGATGATCACACAAGACGACTCAGCAGATTTGAAGTGTTTCTATTGCAGTGACTTTTTGTTCTGGCAGACAGGGTGACCATCCTCGATCAAGTTTCCCTCAGGACTTTTGTAAAACCCAAAATATGACCACACCTTAGATTTGGTCCTCTTAAAAGGCTGAAAAATCTCCTGAGCACAGTCACTGCCTTCCGCCATTCCTTCTCAAATAGTAATTTATAAAAAAAACAGCGTGCTGCGCGCCTGCGTCAGACTGGCCGACAGGATTCAGCGAGTTTTAATGATAATGAAACACGGTTTTAATGATAATTACATTTTAAACGATAATACTAACCGTCAGTACATTTTATCACGGTTTATCGTGAAACCGGTTATCGCCACATCCCTAGTTGATAGACTCATCTTTTTGCACAAGAATCTCTCAATAGTGGATGAGTAAATAACATTGCACTTTGTATCCTGAATGCAGTATTTTTTTATTATATTATTTTTGCTCTGCTTTTTTTATTCAAACCACAAGCTAATTTATGTTAAAGGTAAAAGTGCACTTTTTCTTTCACATTGATCACTTTATATACCAGTTATCAAGGTTTGGAATTGGGATCCACTTGAATATTCTAAAGTGTGTTTGTTTACATTTTGTATTTCATAAGTGGTAGTTGAAGAGGTTGTATTACTTAGTGTTGTTCAGTACAGACTAGTATAGTGTTAATTTATTCCATACACATTGATGTTCTTCCTACTGTGACATTCTGTTTATGCTCATAAGAAAAATAAAACATATTTTTGGGATGAAATAGCAGTCTCTTTCTGTACAAAACATGTACCGAAACCGAACCGAGACAGTGGCCCAAAATCCGAGGTACGGACCGTACCGTGGGCTATCTGTACCGTTGCACCCCTGATACACACACACACACACACACACATATCCAAATATCATTAGAAATTGATTATATGTTCTTTAAAAATAAATAGTATAGTATTTCACAACTGGTGTCAAATAACTATTGTTCCCCTAACTTCACACCTATGATGAATAAGGCGGAAGCCAGCGAGTGTTATTATCTGTCATTCATGTTAAACTTTTAACAAATAGCCTAGAGATAAATCAGAATACATTTTTCATTTCAAAGGCATAAAAAATTCAGACAGCAGAAGAAAAATGTAGGACCTGCCAAATGAACTTCATGTGACATGAGGAGAAATGCTCTTGCTAATTGTGTTTAGGCAGAAGGCGAGCTCTATTGAGCATAATGCTGAGCAAGTGTCATCACTCTGACTTATCTGTGACTGAAGACACTAAATGTGTTTGGACATCTTCTGTCTGCCAAACAAGACAATAACAAATCAAGAGTATTTACAGAGTGGAAACAATCTTTCAGAGCAGGACAGACTATATCAATGTTTTTTTTGTTGTTTTTGTTTTTTAATGAATCATCTTAAACATGATGTGTTTTATGTGTGGGCATGGGCAATGAGAGTGAGAACTTCAGTTTAGTCAAATCATTCTATAATCTGCCAAATTATATTTTTTACAAGCAGTGTGATAAGTGTGTCCACAGCTGACAAAGTTTCCACACAGCACTATTGACTTGTAATGAAAACATAAGATGCGTTCCATTCAACTGTAAGTGGACTGTGAATTCGCCATCTGATTTCGCCATCTTAAGTGAGATTCCAATTCTGAAGGGAGCGAACATGTTCAGTTTGAAGGGAACGGCATAGGGAATAAGGGAACATCGATACATCACTTCATAGGAATTGGAGAGTGAAAATCACCCAACTGTCTTTGTGCATCGCATCACCAGTCAGAACTAAGAATGGAGCAGAGCCGTTGAAAGAGTTTTTTGTAACGGCTCTGTAATGGAGGAATTTACGTATGCATTTTAATATGTATACATTTTGTTATTATTATACAATCTAGAGTATTTATGAATGGTTATGGCAATGTAACACTTGCATATTCTAATGTATGAATAGGCGTGACAAAGTAAAAGTGTTGAGAAGTGGATGAAGCTCTGTATTTTTTTTTATTGTACTTAATTTAAGTCAGGAATATTTACTATGTGGCTGTGTGTGGAAAAGAAAAAGGTCAAAGCGCACGGGATAAGACCCAGACCATGGATTTTGAACAAATTTACACATCGTTAATCAGACCATAATTTATTTTCATATAGCAATACAGTTCTGCTTCAAATCTGTTAATAGTCTATTAATTGCCGCAAGTCATTTAGGAAGGCTATATAAAAATGTATCCTAAGTTTTGATTATATTACATAAGATGCAGGTCCCACTTTATATTAAGTAGATTTAAGTACTATGGACTTATATTGAAACTAACAATTGGATACAATGGACTTATTTTGTACATACATGTTTTTACATTGTACTTATACTTGAAAAATACCAGCATGTAATTACAACTGTAACTAATTAACACAGCTGACCCATCCCTTACACTTTAACCTACCCTTAAACCTACCTATACCACCACACCTGTCCCTAACCTTACCCGTATCACACCTCAATTTTATATATATTTAAATTTCCAAAGTAATTTATAATATCTATTTATGTTTCATCATAATCTGCGCAACCCTGCCGTCATTAACTTTCTTTGTTGAAATTTGCATGTGTGATTATTGTCAGCGAAGTCCACTTCAACTGATACACCGTGTTCAGGGAGTAGGGAGCAGTGTGTAGGGACCCTGTCGAATGAAACGCAGCTATACATTGCACGCCCAAATAATTTAGAAGATGTTTTTAACACTTTTTTCCCTCTAAGTGATAAACGCCTATGACAGCAAGAGCAAAATCATTTTGAGCTTATGACAGAAATTATTCACACCTCGAGAGAGAGAAAATGGAACATTCGCAAAACATGTCTGAATGATTGAGTGTACTGTTTGTGTCAGGATAATTGCTTTTCAGTGATGAAACAAACCAATCCAGGGAATAAAAAAACAGCAAACAGTTACCTTCATTGCTGCCGTATCCTTGACCAAGACTGAACGCAGCTGGCCGTTGAGTTCAAAAAACACTTCTCTCTGACCAGACTTGTTCAAGTCACCCAAGGCCAAGGCTTTGATGTGCAGCGTTTTCCCTCTCTCTAACTCAACCTGAGAGGAAAGAGCCGGAAACATATTAAGACACGATGAAGAGCTAGGTATGAGAAATGAAAAGCTGCGATTGAGCTGAAAAAAACAAAACAAAACAAAAAACTTGGGTAGAATTAAAGATGAACTGAATTGAAATTTGAGAAAAGGTGACATAACAGATGTATTTTATTTATTATCATTGGCACAATTTTTAAAATGGCAGAATTTGTTAAAAGGGATAAAATGATACATTGAAAGTGTTGTTTTTGTTACACGGGCGCCGCCATGTTGGATTTCAACATTCGACTACGTCACTGGCATGGTAAGCCACTCCGTTTGCCTACCTGCACCAGCAAAACAGCCGTAGCTTGTAAATAGTCTGAGGCGCGCTGACATGGGTGAAGAAACAGAATTTTTAGCGTCACGCTATCTAGAGATATGTACTTTCTTCAATGAGTACATGAAACGTCTGACAATGTCTGCATTAAATGTTTTATTTACACAAGTTACAAGTTCAACACATCACGTTAACGTTACACAAATCCTTGATTTTCGGCTGAGGGGAAAAGATTCCTGATGTCTAGTTAACGGTAAAGGATGGGATTCTCCTTTCTAAATGCACACTCGCCCATAGAGTGAACTGCCAGTACGCTGTTAGGCCACGTTTACACAAAGCCGGGTATTTAGCAAAACGAATATTTTCCCCTCTCCGTTTTCAAAAATAACATCGTTTACACCCCCGCATAAATACGCCGTCGAGCGCCATCATAACTATGCTAAACCTAAGGCGGCAGTGTAGGGGTTAAAGATAAAGCCATGCAAGCCAATCAGAATCCTGGAATCGACAAGAGAGAACCTAAAACGCCGTTTCTCCCAGTTTACACGACAACAAATATCCGGCGTTTTCAAAAATCTCCACTTTGCCCGGAGTTTTTAGAATATTCGTTTTCAGTGATAAAAACGGCGTTTTCGTGTAAATGAGAGGGCAAAACGCAGAGAAATATCTGCGTTTTTCCATCGTGTAAACGGGGCCTTAATCTAAACCGTCTGAGAAAAGTGTAACAACAAGTTAGCACAGCTCACCTAATCGTAAAATACTCTGCTACTGATGGGCGCTCGCGTCTCAGCTCGGACATCCATTAGAGACAGCATAGCCTCCTGCAACACGTTTCTCTCACCGAACAGCATCCACAATGAACGGTGCATGGTGATGCCTTTTTCACGGATCAATAAATGTTCCATGTTGACCTCTCTGCAACAGATCAACTCCGGTGCAGTATGCATGCTCCACATCGCTCGCGCCCACAGTCACTTCCCCCCAAACGATCCTGTACTGTAAGTGAAGCCTGAAACTGATCGTCCTCCATGTGGTGGTAGTCAGACACTACCGGCCTGTCCCTCACGGGCTCAAATGCGTAATCCATGCCGTTAAAAGTGCTCATTTTCGTCTGTGTATATAGGACCTCCAGCTGTTGTCTATTCAGCTCCGCAGGTCCTACCATGCCAGTGACGTCATCGAAATTGCCAGCGCTAATAAGCGCCATTTTGCGTTGCTTAAAAAAACCTATATTAATATTTTTTTATTCAAATGTTTAGTGTACTTTACTTTTAATTGTCATAAACAACACGTTTTCAACGTCGATTTTTTTTCAGTTCAGTTCATCTTTAAGGTAGATTAAGGGATGCGTGATTAGCTCAGGCCTCTGGGATGCATTAGGTCTGTACCATGTGCTGTTTGGCTGTGGAGGGGATGCTATTTTGGGGTGTGCTTGCATTTGCCTCAGTGACAGCTTAATATAGCTCATGCTAATCTACACTAATCAGCCACGACTAACATCCCATTTGGACAGCTCGACTGGGTGGAGAACACGCCGCCAAATAACTTCAGTCCCTGAGAAATCTATGATTACGCATAACAAACGAGGAATATCTGGTTCGTTTTGAAAGAGTACAGAGAGACCTGGTTTGAAGAATCAGGCCAGCAGATGATTAAGACATATAAGCAATCTAACAGATTTGGTCCTTTTTTGCAAAGTAAAATGACTTTGTAGTTGAGTTTGATCCCTGGCTGGCTCTCGCTCTGTCTCGGAGCGTGATCAGCTATGCGAGTCGTGCATCTGGTGCTCTCAGTTCTCGTGGTGCCTGCAGTAGGACTGCCAGGTAACACCCACTTAACTCATAATGGGGTTTTAGAAGCCAAACACACGGCTAAGCTCCAATCAACACATTTAGAAACACCCCAGGGCTCATCTAGATAGAGATACAGCTGTACCAGTTTAAGATTATTTAGGAGCTAGCATCGGCATTAAGCTAAAAAACTTGCACTCTTGAACTTTACAAAGTCAAACTCACAGTTAAATTAGAGGTGTAAAATATAATTTATGGTTTATCTGACTTCACAGCACCTTAACAAATAGAGCCTAGGTGTTCAAAGCAATATATTTTAAACACAAAGTTCAATTCAATCTTACTATGCTAATCAATTTTACCACTGTTGCAATAAAGTGTGCTAATAAACTTTGTGAACGTGGAGGCTAGTTAAGGACAGAGGGAAATCTAATTTTGCAAATCTCTCAGGGAGACTCAGGGTAAAGTTAAGAAGGTCACACTCACATCCCGTGGTGTTATAAATCGACTATAGTTGAGAAATTGGTAAGAAGAAAATGAGGCACAGTGATAAGGAAATTAAGTCAATCGATGTTGTGAGTCGCAGCATGTCCTCATATATCACAGTGTAATAGAAATGTACCTGAAACTCCTCTGCGATTTTGGGGCCGTCCAGAAACAGGCGAGTGTTAAGGCAGTCAACCGGGCCAAAGTTTGATGTGAACTCTTTAAACTCCTGGAAAACTTTGGGGTACATGGCGGCTGACATCACATCTTCAGGGGTGATTTCATCACCATATGTCGATCGTAGACCAGACTCAAGAACCTCAAAATCCATCGGTGGAAGTGAAGCCCCGGGCGACCTTCGATTCTAGGCAATGACTTGAGAACCTTTGAGAAACATCAAAAGTTGAACTTGTTATGGGTGCAACTATGGTGCAACTATCAGAGCACAAATGAACTGAAAACTAAACATGTACGTTCTGTCATTCTGAAGCTCTGTCTTTAAGTCAAGTCAAGCAGCAATTTTTACAAAACAGATTGTTTCAAAGCAGCTTTACAGAGATAACAGGAAAATTATTCAATGATGCAAACAGTTCATTTTGGCGGCACAGCAGCTGTAAAAGAAAATTGTGTCATTGTTCATCTGAAGTCAGTTCAGTTTTGATTCAGTTCCATTGTATCATCAATTATTAGTTAAACTATAAAGCAGAGCTGCAGAAAAAAGTAATGTCATCATCCAGCTCAGTTCAGTTCACCTCCAATAGCGTCAGTGCAGTCAAGAAAATTAAGATTGTCATTATAGAAACTCTCCCTAGCTTTCCCTGACATGTTCATAAGAGTTTCTTAAAGAAGAAGGACCAATCGTTCTTTTCAATCATATCTTTTCAATGAATCTGCTGGTACTGTACAATTCACAAAAATGACTTGAATGACTTGGTTCCCAAGTTCAACTCAATGATCCAGTTGCAGTGGTTATCAGCCCACTGGTGCAGAAGATTATAAGTGAATAATGGCTTATATTCTGGTCTTTCTCACAAGAATGATGACTTCTGAAAATTTTGAATATACTGTATAGGGGGCCACATTTAAACCACATAAAATGTGAAGGGTCACAAATACAACTTGCATGGTAAGACGTTATTTATGACAATATTTACAGTTTTTACTTATTTAGAAATGCAGTTCATTACCTATCTTGCTAGGTAACTCTTGCAAGTCTTTTTGCTAGTCCTATTTAACCCTCAGGTGCCCTTCGTTTCGGAGTCACACTTGTTATCTTCCCGGTCAAAAGTGACCAGACACCTAAAAATGAAACTTTCTCCATCCCAGTAAAACCAATGCAATTTATTTTTGTTCTATAATATTTATTCTTTTTAATTTTGTATTTTGAGACAATTTAATTGAATTTATTAATATTTATGCAATATTTATTGTTTATTTTTGCCATGGAAACAAATATATATTTTTCTATATATATATATATATTATTTTTTTAAAAAAATATTAATGCAGTATTTTAGTTTAATATAAAGTCTAGGCCTTCAGAAAAAAAATGAAGAAAATTAGCACCATCTGGTTACAGTATAGAGAAAAAGCGTAGAATCATGGTTTAACCACTAGATATCATGTACAGCTCTCTATGGAGAGGAATGTGAATTCCCCAGCTGTTTATGAACACTTTTTTTGTTGTTGTTGGTGGATTTGAATATATAGTTGAAACAATCTCAAAAACTATTTCTTATAAAAAAATGGCAAAAAACAAAAAGTCACAATTTTGTTTAAATTTTTTTACAAATTCCCATTCATTTCCTATGGGGGCCATTTTTGACCAAAGACCACAAGTGTGACTATTTTTTAAGACCACTTAGCATGCTCAGATCATGACCTACATTTTTTTTGTGTGTGTTCACATACATAATGTCATAAAAGTCACCAAGTTTCGTAAAATTGCGATGAAGCTGTGATTTTTAAAAATTCTAAACATACTTTTTGTGATCAAAATTTATTGGTGTGTATGTGTATAAAAGTGTGTTTGTATGTGTGTGTGTTGGTGGGTGTGTCTGTTTTGCACTCTAGATGTTGTAGAGTGTCACCCCTTTCCTGCGGTGTACTTTTTTTTTTAGAATTGTGGCCGATTTGTAGATTGCACATACAAAAATTCAGAGAATTTATTTATTTTTTGTCAATTTCCCATTAATTTCCTACGGGTTGTCATTTTTGGGTTGTCAAGAGCAAAAGTGTGACTCATTTTTTTACGACCACTTAAATTGCTTGAATTATGACCTTTTTTGTGTGTGTTCACATACCCAATGCCATAAAAGTCACAGAGTTTCGTAATTTTTTGAAGAAGCTGTGATTTTTAAATATTCAAAACAGATTTCTCTAATCACAATTTATTGGTGTTTTGTGTATAAAAGTGTGTATGTGTGTGTGTGTAGGGGTGGGTATGTATGTTTTGCACTCTTGATGTTTTAGAGTGTCACCCCTTCAATGCTGAGCACTTTTTTCTGCATTGTGTGCCGATTTGTAGATTGTACACACAAAAATTCTCGAAGTTTTTGTGTTTTTGTCAATTTACCATTCATTTCCTATGGCTCGGTCATTTTTGAATCGAAGAGCACAAGTGTGACTATTTTTTTTACGACCACTTAGCCTGCTTTGATCATGACCTCAATTTTTTTTGTGTTCACATAAAAAAAAATCACAATGCCATAAAAGTCACCAAGTTTCGTAACATTCCGATGAAGTTGTGATTTTTTTAAATTTCAAAACAGAATTTTTGACTGAAGAGCACCTGAGGGTTAAAGTAAGCTAATACTGAATGTGAAAATAAAAAAATCTGGAACAATAAAGTGGATTAACAGTTTTCTAGCAATATTAAAGCTTGCTTTCTGTTTATAACCCATTGACAGTTTGAATCTTCAAGTTTTGCTTTTCATGCTGTTAAGAGGACCATAAGCCAATAATTACACATTGGAGAGTAGAGATGTGCGGATCAGCTCTAACGTCACCTCGAATCAGCTGTTAAAAATAAGACAGATGTTGTGCTCGATATCACACGGCGCACACAACGATTTTGTCAATAGCCATTTTGACAAAATGTTAAAATGACATTTTGTAAACACAGTAACAGATGAGTCATTTGAACCTCTTTTATGATTCTGTGATTCACTTGATTCATCCTGATTCACTTTCATTATATGGAAAAAAGTAGTATATTTTACACAAATGAATCTTCATGAAGTAAACTTTGGAAATTTAAGG
This sequence comes from Hybognathus amarus, assembly GCA_030378365.1. Taxonomy (NCBI): domain Eukaryota; kingdom Metazoa; phylum Chordata; class Actinopteri; order Cypriniformes; family Leuciscidae; genus Hybognathus; species Hybognathus amarus. The sequence continues at coordinate 8,944 of JAQIUQ010003061.1, read as the reverse complement.
TTTTGAGAGAACTATTCCTATAATAAACCTGGAGAATTGCCAAGAAGAATTTGTCTTGAGTGAAATGCCCTCCTCATGACAACCAATCCAGGTTTCAGATGTTGACAGCTCAAAAACAAGCCAGCTATAGAGTGATATGAGTCAGTCTTCAGGTCACTGAAAAGCATAAATATTGAACAAATGAATCAACATTACCATTCACTATCTTACAATGTCTTTGTCCTCTGGCAATTGACTGACTTTGCAAGCTCAAACATATTAAATACATCATTAGTACTGTCAGAGTGGGCGTTAATGAACAAAAGCACAAACACTTTGACAAATAGGTCAATTGCAAAGGAGAAGCTAAACCACCAACATGACATTAAAATGACTCAATTCGTTATGTACACAATTGCTGATTGTTTGGTGTTGGCAAGGCAACTAACTAGCCAAGTACGACTATTTTCTCCTTTTTTGTTTCACAGCAGTGAGAATGAATTGAAAAATGGTCCTTGGACATGCATTGAGAAAAAGCCTGGTTTCTAACGGGGGCAAAGTGAATAGACAGCACAAAAGAGAGAGGAAAACAAAACAGATCAGCTCATAAAACGCTCAGCAGCCCATTTTGTTATTCAGATAAAATAGTAGAAAAGGCTGCCTGTAGTCCCAACCCACCTAACTTTTGAATAAATTGCCACTTAATAGCAGTTGAGTCATAATTTCAGGCCATATGGGCTCGCTTTTGTTTGATATAGGTTTATTTTTGTAGTTTTGTGACTCAGTTATGCCATCTGAATATCTGTATGCAAGTTTATTTGCCCAGGCTAGCTGTGTGGTATGGAAGCGCACGTTCTAATCTTTTTTTTTCTCATCTCTCCATCACATGAGATTCTATAGGGATAGTAGTCCTGTGAAGTTGATTATATTCCAATCTCAATACATCAGATTTGAGATACTGTTTGTTTTTAGCAATAGAGTAACATGTCTCAAGATTCCTCTCTGAACGTGTCAGTTGCAGGCATCACTAATTCATTCTTAAAGGTAGGGTAGCTAATTGCAGAGAGGCTAGCAACAGTAATGCCTGGTTCAGATTACACGTTTTTTTTTTGTCTGTTACGATAGTCACTGTGTCAGATTACGCGATTTCGAATACTAAAATCTTGTCGTGTCGTGGACAAGACACAATGTCAGACTACACGTTGCTTCCTGACCAGTCATCGCATGCCATCTTTAACGGCGCGTGATGTCATCGAGAAAGCGAAACTCAGCGAGTGACTTCCGGAAACGAACGTAAACAAACAATGGATGAAGCGGTGAGTGTTGTATTGGCTGTCCTGTATTCAGAAAAATGTAAAAAAGAAGAAGAAAGAAAACCCGACAATGGACACGTTCCTGGATTGCTCGGCATTGCCTTTTCAGCGTGAGAAATACACGGTGTGGCGTGTGGACTGGTTGAATTGCGTATGCCATTGCGTATGCCACAGCCATTGCATGAGACTTAACCCTGCTCGAAGAGGACAGTATGGGCTGTCAATCCTCCAAAGAGAACTTGAGGTAAACTATTGTTTTCTTTATATTTTTACTTTTACTTTTAACGTTAGCACCATAGTCTCTCTTCGTTTAGCCATTTTTGAAAGTTGTGTACAGAAAAGATGTGCTTCTATTGGTCAACCTCATACTGTACATGTGACGGAACAGTCGACAACGACCATTAAAAAAAATTAAACATGCTAGTCTTTGTGTCGTGATGTCGTGAAGCATCGCATACGCCACAAAGGTTGTCTCCCACTATGACACACTATACGAGATGATACGATTCGAATCTTGCATCTCCGACGCCCCTTGTCACGACACCTTACGTCAAATGGATCGTGCCAAAATCGGGCTAAAAACGTGTAATCTGAACCAGGCATAAGCTATCTTTAGATCCTGCTCTTCAAAGCCATGGCTCCTTTAAAACACATAAATGCACACAACAGAGTTTGCACATTAAAGGGGTCATATAATGCCATTTTTGTACAAGTTAATATGAATGTTTAGGGTGTAAATGAAAACTTTGTAATATACTTTTATTAAAAATTATCATTAGTATTTTAAGAAAACACCATTTTACCTGGTCAAAATCAGCTCTTGTTTTCAGCAAGCCATTTCAGTGCATTTCCCTTTAAATAATAAACCCCACCCTCTGTTCTGCGGGCGTGAACCAGGCGTGAACACACGTGGAGTGTTGCCTTGACAACACTTGAAGGTTTTGCACAGAGAATGACAGCGCGAGTCTTTGAGGACACATCTGTGCTTCTGTATCAGAACTGGAGTAACTGTTCACCGGAACAAGATGACGGCCGCAAGAAGTTCGACAATTAAGGCTTGAGGACGTTTTTGAATGGTTGGTTAACGTAATGTTACTTTGATCTATCTTTGTATGCACTGGCAGGGTAGAGTAGTGCGATACGAGCGATGTGTTTACTGATGTATACGTTAGTTCATTGACAGATTGACGTTACATACTAATGGTCAAAAAAACTTTTCCCCATCATTTTGCAAAGATTAATATAAAGATTAATAAAACTTTAGGTGCAGAGGGAACACAAATAGTTGGTAGCCTATCGATTATTTTTTCAGGAGCAGCTTCTTAGCAAAACCAGCTTTCTAACACTGATCTTCTAATTCAGACAAGGGAAACATATAAGGAGATAAAACAAAACCACTTGATGGATTTTTTATCATTAAATGATGGTTGGGTACAGACACTGACAACACAAATTGTAGTACAATCAACTTGTAAAAGTGCATGTACCATTATATGACCCCTTTAAATTACCTCATTTCTCAAAGCACGAAACATTCATAATGAATGTAAACAACTAACAGAGCTCTTACTTGTCCTGTACCACCTGACTTCTGGACATTCATTTCCGTGATGATAGTAGACGCAGAGTCTGAGGATGTGGTACATTATGAGTTGCCATGTTGTAATTACAGTTTTGACATGGCGTTAACACACCATAAGCTCTTTGTTTTGGTTCAGGAGGAACTGTAAAAGAAGACTGCTGTATTTTTAAAGCACCCAGTGACAATCTCTACAACGCGCTGATGATGTGTGAGGCAGCTACTGACATCATTGCATTTGGGAACATCTTATATTGTAAAGGTTTTATTCATTATGGGATGTGCAAGTATTCCATAGCTAATCCTAAAAGGATTAGTTCACCCAAAAATGATAGTTGTCGTAATTTACTCACTCTCATGTTTCTGAAAACCTGTATGACTTTCTTTCTAATGCAAACACAAAAGAATAAATTCTGAAGAAGATTTCTTTGTCCATATAATGAAAATCAATGGGATCCAAGAAATAAAGCTGGACAACACTGATCTCTCTATCTCTTCTCCACACTTAGCATCTTGGTCAAGGAAATGTACATAGTCCCTAATACAGTATCTGGAAACATTAAGCACAAAACCTATAAAAAGAAGAAGGTAAAGCTGTGCAAAAGTAGTGAGAAAACTACAAAGCTAGTTTTCCAAGCCTGAGGTCAGGTAAGGAGCTTAAGGAGAAAACTTGAACTGCATTTATTTCATAGTAAGTTAAAGCATAGCATTATGTATTCCTTATCTACACTGTTATTACCATAAACTACTGCAAGAGCATTTGTGCTACTACACGTACTGTGGAGAAAGACACTTTCTAAGACTGCTGGCATCTGCACTCAGACTCTCTGCTGTAAGGTTTCGAAAACGGTGCTATATGGATTACCAGGCGGTTTGCAGAGAAACTGTTTATAGACTCTTGTCAGAGGTTATATAATTTCATAACTCATAAAACAGCAGTTACAATATCAGACAGTCTAAGGCAAGAGAAGTTGCTTAGCAGAGCTTCTGTTTTCCTCACATTGCTTTCTGTGCTGGGTGAAAGGGGAAATTTGACATTGTTGACACAGATTGAAAGGAGATGAGATTTGCTCTTCCCCTGAATCATCTGTCCCCATCCCAGTGTGTGCATTTAGGCTTTTTGTCATTCTGTACTGTCACAGCCGGGCTGGAAATATCACTGGGTAATGTCATGCTAAACAATCCTCCTGGAAAAATCAATAAGCCTGGATAAAGAAAGGTGCAGCTAAAATATTACCGCTCTCTGATGACCATTAATCATCAAAGAGTGTCAGTACAAAGAGAATAATGTTTTATTACATTTTAAAAGACATTAAAGTGACTTATGATGAGCTAAACTGATTAAGTTATTCTTGGTGCTTTACTGAATACATCAATTAACAAGCAATCTACATGTATATGCCCCTGACTTCTTGATTTCTACTTTTGAGGAATATTCTCCCACAAAAAAAAAATCCTTCTAAATTTCCATTGAAACGGGCATAAAGGAATCGCATTTAATTATATGTCTGAAAATCCACTAGGAATTCTTCTCCATCTGTTCTGCGAGTGCTCTCATGCACTTTAGCTAACAAAGAGACTCATTTCACTAGCCCAAATCAAATTCGTCAGGCGTGATGGTCCATTGCTTTCCTCATAGGATTCACAGGAGAGAAGACTACAAAGTGGTGGGCTGTAATGGGAACTCATGTAGCCATAAAACAGTGTGAAGCTTCTCGCTCTCTGACCTGAACGCATCTTCCTGTGGTCGAGACCTCTGAGGGAGCTGTGTAATTGTCCCAACCCAACTGTAAATATGTTTACACAGTTAACTGGCAGATCATATATAGTAACATGAAGGAAAATCACAGCCGAGGCAGGTGTTTGTCTGTGTATGTATGTGTGTGACTGTGTTAGCATTGATGCGCATGCATGCATGTGTTTGACTAAACTGCCTTTCTATCCTCTCTGGCCCAGAGTGAACACCGTGATGATACTTGATTTGTACTTGAAAAACTGGACTTGGTAGAGATTGAGATTGTGGTTACACTTTCTTTTACAGTACATGTACTTACAGTGTACTTACCCAAGAAAGTACTGGTAATATGAGGTAACTATAAGAGTTAACGTTAGGTTTAGGGGTAGGTTTAAGGGTTAGTACCTGGTTATAACTCTGTTATTGTAATTGCTATAATTAGAATAGGACTGTAAAATAAAGTTCTACTAAGATTTAAATCAAATTACTTATGATACACTTTTCAACAAATTAGTTTACACTAAATCAGGGATACTCAAGTTCAGATGCCAAGGGGGCCACATTTAAACCACATAAAATGTGAAGGGCCACACATTACAACTTGCATCGTAACAAGACTTTATTTATGACAATATTTACAGTTTTTACTTTTTTAGAAATGCAGTTTATTACCTATAGTGTTAGGTAAGTCTTGTTATAGTATTTGTCCTATTTAAAGTAAGCTCATACTGAACGTGAAAATAAAAAATCTGGAACAATAAAGTGGATTAACAGTTTTCTAGCAATATTAATGCAACAACAACAACAAAAAATACTCATACATTAAAAACCTCCTGCAAGGTAAGTCTTGCTAGTCTTTGTCCAATTTAAAGTAATACTGGAACATAAAAAAATAAATAAAAATAATGACATTTAAATGACATGTTTTTATACTTTTTATTTTTTTATACATGTTTTTATAGAGTGGCTTTACAAAGTTATTAATCATAGTCTCCTACTAATACTAGGCCCACTATTAGCCCAGTACATCTAACTGTAAGTTAGTCAGAATTCGCTCAATAGCAGTTTTCACATGATCCATTTGTCATGCGAGCCGTGCCCCGTTCAGAACTAAACTGCAGTAAGTGGAGTTTTGCAAGAGTGCCGTGAACTTGTTGACGTGATGACAGCTCGTCATTGTAATCGGAGCGCTTTTTGCTTACTTTCTGTTTATAACCCATTGACAATTTGAATCTACAAGTTTTGTTTTTCATGCTGTTAAGAGGAGTAGAGATGCGCGGATCGTGCGGTCCGTTCTAACGTCACCCGAATCAGCTGTTAAAAACAAGACGGCGATTTTGTCATAGTCATTTTGTACCCGGCACACTTTTGGAAACATTGAGGCACCGATGTAAAACATCTCCAGTTAACTAGAAGAGCATTCATTTAGTTCGCTCTTAAATAAGAGATCTAGCGCTAAAATGTTTTTGAAATCAAGCTGGGCGCTTGTTGCCAGCTGTCAGCTGCATGGCTCGCAGCAAGTCTTCACTCGGACGCGCGCGCACTTCAATCGCCATGCGGAGACTATTCAAGATCTGTTTAGCGAATATAAGTCCCTTTAAACATTCCACACACATCACAATGGCGATGATTAAATCGGATTATCCAAAGCGTCCGCGGTATAGACTGCCTACATATATTATATTTTTTATATTATATCATATTTGTGCAACCTTTGAGCTAAAAAAGTGCATTCATCTTTTGCATGACAGCTGGCCATAAAATGGAATGCCGACGGGCTGGATGCGGCCCGCGGGCCGCCTGTTGAGTACCTCTGCACTAAATACTAGTAAATAAAACTATTAAGCACCAAAATTTTAAATAACAAAAACAATGATTAACAAAATTTAACTAATAAGAATAATAATTAAGTACACTACTATTCAAAACTTTGGGTTGGTAAGATATTTTTTAAAGATACAAAATGTCTATTATTCTTACCAGGGCTGCAATTATTTGACGCATTTTTCAAAACATTTTTGCTTACTAACTTAAAACTGTTTTCCATTTTAAATAGTAATTTATTTCTGTGATGGCAAAGCTGAATTTTCAGTATCATTTCTCCAGTATTCAGTGGCACATGATTGTTCAGAAATCACTCTATAATGCTGATTTGGCAATTAAGAAACATTTCTTATTATCAAGTTCGAAAGCGGTTGTGCTGCTTATCATTTTTGTGTAAACCGTGACATATTTTATCCAGGATTTATTGATGCATTCCATTGAAATACATTTTTTTTGTAAAATGATATAATGATATTTTTGATTAATTTAATACATGATTGGTGAATAAACGTATTACCTTCTTTAAAAAAAAGAAAAAAAAAACACTCCTTCAAGCAGAAAGTTTTAAGCAGTCATGTATATTCTTTTGTCAAATTATTCAAAATATTAAAATGTTGTATTGCCATTTTGTGGCTCAAATTAATATGTGAATCAGTAGAAAAATATTTAAATTAATTAAATTCAAACTATTCAGCTAAATTAATTTGGGAACTCCAAATACTTTATAAAGCACAAGAGAGTAAATTTTTTTGTCAAAACACTGATGTAGCATTTTTAACTGTTGGTAAAATAAGCTCATTACTTTGAAAATATTGTAGTTTTAATAATATGTAGTTACATATTGTAATATGTAGTTTTAGCAAATTACTAGCATTACTTTTTTAGTTTGTATTCCCCAATACTGCAGTTTGAAATTAAATCCTGACAGGTTCCTATAGGGGCAGTGAACATGCATGACACTATGACTGAGCCTATAGGCTTTGACAGTAATGGTCTGGCAGACTGAGCGAGTTGAAAGGGATGTAAAGGATGGTGCTGTCATTCACAAAAATCCTCTGAAACCTGTCTCAGTCAGTCAATCAATAAGTCAATCATCTGAAGTGTGCAGATGAGTATGATCAGTCTAGACTGATGAATAACCCATATGATAGAGAGATCATGTGGTCGTTTAACTGACAGATATTTTATTTGGTGACACAAATGAACAGATATTCAAAAAACTTCCACAAGTAACAGCCTAGAGTACTGTCTAACATTTGATGGCTGCTCTGGTTAATCTTCGTTGTCCATTTGGAACCTGGGTGTGTCTTTTTGATAGCAATCTCTCATTTGAAAGTCATGTGTCTAGTATCTGTAGAACCACATTTTTCCATCTTAAAAATATATCTAAATTATGCCATATGCTCTCATTGACAATATGCAGAACAATTAGTTCAATGCGTTCATGACATCAAGGCTAGATTACTGTAATGCTCTACTGGCGGTTGCCCTGCACGCTAATAAACAAACTACAGCATAGTCCAAAACGCAGCAGCTCCAGTTCTTACCAGAACCAGGAAGTATGAACATATTAGCCGGTTCTGTGTCAACCCTGCATTGGCTGCCTATTAAACATCGTATAAATTTTAAAATATTGCTGATTACTTAGTAGAGCACTAAATGGTTTAGCTCCCCAGTACTTGAGCGAGCTCTTAACGCATTATAGTCCTTCACGTCTATTGCGACTCTCAAAACTCCGGCCAGTTGATAATACCTAGAATATCAAAATCAACTGCTGGTGGTAGATCCTTTTCCTATTTAGCACCAAAACTCTGGAACAATCTTCCTAACATTGTCCGGGAAGCAGACACACTCTGTCAGTTCAAATCTAGACTAAAAACACATCTCTTGGGCCTAGCATTCACATAACACATCAATAGACTTCCTATAATTCAAAATTAGGCTGCATAGTTTAGATCAGCCAGCAACCGGGAACACGTCCCTAAATCCTGATGTACTTGGTACATCAAAAGAAGGATGGAGTCTACGCTAATATTAGTTTCTCTGTTTATCCTGAGGGACCCTCTATGGTGGACCTGTGCCTGGACCCATCCCAACTCATTCTTAAGTGCCGGCCTCATCAACACGTACAGCCATCGGCACTGATCCTCAACATCTTGTCTCCAAACCGGCGTGATTACTTCGACTTACAAACAGATGGAAATGGACAAATACTCTTAATGTTTCGATCCAATTTGTTTTGTAATCACTGTTCCTTTCGTTGGCCAGAGGAGAACTGGCCTCCTGAACTGAGCCTGGGTTTTCCCAAGGTTTTTTTCTCCATTCAGTCACCTGATGGAGTTTTGGTTCCTTGCCACTGTTGCCTTGGCTTTTGGCTTGCTTAGTTGGGGACATTTAATATTCAACAATATTATTGATCTGTGTTCATCTTCATGTTCACTCTGAAGCTGCTTTGATGCTGTCACGTTGAGGCAGGAGTGAAGCAGAGATCCCAAAAGCAAGCACTTTAATTAA
>JAQIUQ010003060.1:0-31854 GCA_030378365.1 Hybognathus amarus | reverse complement strand
TCTCTCTCTCTCTCTCTCTCTCTCTCTCTCTCTCTCTCTCTCTCTCTCTCTCACTCACACCCACACACACGTACACACGCATACATTTAAATTCAGCTATGTTATTGTCATCTGGATTTATAATGAATAGTGTTCATTTTAATTGACTTAAAATATAATCATAAAACTGGAATGATCTGTCTGCAATGTCGGTGTCATGTGTCCTCCTTTCCTCAAGGCTGTAAATAAATTCAGTGTCCTCAGTGTATTAACAGAGCGATAACTGAATAACTGGCTTCTGTGCTTTCTTGTTACAGGCTATAAATGCTTCATCTATATGCTTCTATTTTGAATCAAAACTATTCTGACTTAAAATTCTGGAAAGTTTTACACCATGTTAAAATCATCAGCAATCGCAATACCACCTGTCCACCAAATTACAAGATCAGTCAAAAAATGAATTCTGAGAAAAAAGCAACCTTAAACCTCTGTGGCTTTTACATTTCCTTGGTTATTTCAGGATGAGGTCATCCCCTTCCAGGCTGCTGTCGGGATTGACATGCACCTTGGATATGATGCCTGAGATTGAGTAGACGACGGTTCTCACTTTTCATGGCGCTGATTGCGCAGAGAGGCTGACCTTTCTCCACCTTCTGGCCTGGCTTCACCTTTACTTCCACCACTTTACCGGCATGGAGCTCCCAACCTGTCCCCGCACGTCTTTCAAGGCTTTAGGGTGAAAGTGCATCTCCTGGCGAAGCAGAAAGAGAATGAGACGATTACAGGAGAGACCAGAGGCAATGAAATATTTGACACATTTTCCTTTACAACTATTTCCAAAATGCCAGTCATCTTCTCCTGTGAGAAACATGATTAAATGAACTGTTAAAATGTTTACAATAAGAAAGATCATAATCAATTTGTGCACTCCTCAAACATATATTTGTTTCTGCGGTAACGCTTCCTTTAAAGTACAGTACTTACAAGTGTAGGTACAGTGTACTTACCTAGAAATTACTGGCTAATATAAGGTAAGTACATGGAACAGGGGTAGATTTCAGGGTAGGTTCAGGGTTAGTACTAATTATTACCCAGTAATTGTAGTTACTAAAATAAGTACATAGTATTTACATGGGTAATGGACTGTAAAAGGAAGTGTTACAGTTTCTGCTTTAGTAATATAGATATTTTAATAGACAACTAATTAAACTGTGCAGCCTTGTTATACACACAATATAGAGGGAATGCCGTGACGTCACCGTCCGGTCACGTGCCTGCAGTTTCTCACAGTGAGAGGCAAAAAGACTAGAGTGGCTGTATATGCTTTCAGCGTGATCAAACACATATTTTTATCAAAAATCAAACACAACACATATAAAGTGGCAAAGAGCTTTGCGAATTGACTGCACAACTAGATTTGACAAAAATCGGAGGTATATTTTTACAAACTGCTATAAAAAGGAGAAAATGGATCGCTGCAATTCACAGAAACAACTGGACTCCAGTCAGCGAAAGGTGGATTTGCAGTTATCATTTTGTGTCAATATGCTGAATTTAGCTGTAAAACCATACCCATATATTTTGTATTGTTATTAAAGGAGCATAACGCAAGTCTCTGAGTTTTTGCAGAACTACGCCCCCTCTGGTGACAAATGAAACTGCGTGCGCGCTCATGGAATACCATAGACTTTATAGAGTAGACATATACACGGAATACACGCACGTTTGCACGAGCTGTTCATAACCAAAGGAGCATCAGGCACACATCTTTTGTTACAGTCATAATGAGGTAATACAGTTATAAATCTGCAAGTCATTTAAAATATATGAAAGGAAAGGCATTTGAGTAAATTACACACTTATGTAGGCCTATGTGTGTGTGAGGGGAAAACAGGGGTAGAAAACTTCGGCTTTTGTTTCCATTGATCTCCATGTTGAACTGTTTTATGTGCTTACTGTATCCACTTATGATTGTATTATTATGGAAACACGTTCATGAACACGTTTGAGCCCTAGAGCAGACCGCCCGAGATCTCTCCGTTTGTTGAAAGCCTTCCCGATGTTGACTCTAGTCTTATTCCGACGCCTGGCACTGGACAGACAGAAGTTGTATTTTCTTTGTCTTACGTGGAGTTTGCGTTGGGGTTTGTAATGAACTACAAGCCGGTCTCTTTGGGGCTGTTTTTACACCTGGCCACAATGCGTTTTCTCAGATCTATTTGATTTATCAAAACGATTCCATTACACCTGGTCACATAAATGTGTTTTTGCAAAACGGATATTAATCTGATATTCAATTCCCGCGTTATATACAGATTTCATGAAGTGCACGTCACCGAAAGCAACAGATGAGCTGCATTTTATTAATCATCGGCTTCGGCTATTTCAAAATCAGCAAAGACAGCAATAAGAGAGAGCGGCCAGAAGCTCTGGTATGAGATCATTTCATTTCCTAAGGCTACTTTTAATGAAGATAGTGGAGGTAGAAGGTAACTTATGTGTTAATCGTATGCGTCTTACTTTCACTTTCATTTGCGAATAGATTGCGCGCGCTGGCTTATAAATACACTCGCCTGCTCAGGTGATGCACGTCGTCATATATGACTAAAACAACATGACATAGCCTGTTTTCAACAACCAGATGCATTTACACTTGTCCAGTTTCGTACTCGGAATACAGCCCAGACCACGTCCTCAATGGTTTGAGCTATCGGATTCAAATCCGTCTGGATTCAACCTGTCTTTTCACGATTCAAATCAAGTTCTCGATCACAGAAAACGCATGAAGTGACCAGATGTAGACTAAACAGCCCCTTTGAATTCATCTTCTACTTTTGGGAAAGTTGACTAAAGTTGCGTCGCTCGAGTTGTCTTCTCTGATACGGAGAACGGCGGCGAATACACTATCCTGCAGGCACATAGCCAGGCGAGCGTGAACGCGCATGACGTCACGCCCAGGCTCAGATTCGAGCCCGAATCCCTCTTATTTATTTCACTGTACAGGATTATAGAGGCGATCGCAGTGATCAGAGAAGGGCTCATTCAGCCCATCAGGCGATTGTTTCAGCATGTATGGGTTAGAAAACGGCTAATTTTAACATAAAATGTTGCGCAATGCACCTTTAACAACTCATCAATTAAATATTTATCTTTGCATATTCTACATTATTGGATGTTTCTTAATAAACACTGACAAAAAAAACAAACAAAAAAAAAAAACTATAAAGTTTTATGGCTGGACGATATGATGATATATAGGCTTTATAACACTGATATAAGTGATCACCCGCATTTAGACTAACCTTTATTGTTTATATAAAGCGTTCACAGGCTAATTTGTTTTATGTTTACCATTTGTATTGCTTTTGTTTCTCCGGCGTCGAAATCAGGCAAACATAAATGTCAGGCAACACGATTCCTGGCTGCATGTCAATATCCATGGATCACTGGATCTTTAGTAAGTTGTAAGGAACACTATATTGACTCCAACATTTAGTTTAAATTGATAAAATTGTTCGTTTTAGCCGCATTTTCGCAGTTTCCCCTATTAAATCCAGTTACGAGCAGATCTTTTGCCACTCAGTCAGGCTGATGGGGGTTGTTCCGGCGGGAAAGTGACGTCAATGCATTCCCTCTATATATACCAGTGATGCGCGGGTCAATGTATAAACAGCCCGCACCCAAACAACATTTTCAACTAACCCGCCCGCAACTCGGACCGCAAAAAAAGTAAGAAAATATTGTATCCGACCTACTTCCTGACCGCATTTTTTAAAAAGTAGTAAATGCTCAAAATCCGTAATTCACGTACCGGATTTTCCTGATCCAACCTGCGGGGATTTCCGAATATCGTGAGCCATGTCTGCGCTTAAACGTTGTCTGCTGAAATGACTCCAAAAGTGATTCCCGACTGGCCGGCTATCCTGCTAGCTGGCTGCAAACTGTGGAATGGATATCCTAAATGGAGGCGCGGCTTAATCATAGACTGTAAAAAATAGAGCTCAATGAGAACCAGAGACCCCCACTCAGGAAATCCATTCCACAGTTTGCAGCCAGCTAGCAGGATAGCATTGAGCTGCCAACATGTTCGCTTTGTGGAAATCCTATGGTGGAAACACTTCACACACTGGAAACACCGCAGCAGAGCAAGATCGCAAAATGCAATGTTTGCAAAACCGTATTGATTAAACTATTTGTCTGTGATGCATGTTTGCAATTCGCAGTCCAGAAGAGTGCCACAGCACGCTCAACACGACAGCCCTGCTTAATGAGTGACGACAGAGGACAGAACTAATCATTCAAACGGAGCCTTATATGTAAAATGCCGTCTCTGCTGTTGCTAAACTGCGGAATGCTTTTAATAATAAAAGAGCTATTAAAAGCACAAAAATCTGTGCAAGAGATGCTGTTCCCAATGTGGCGCGTGCTCCGAAACAGACCGCAACGAGACAAGCAAATTATACTCTGGGCTTCATATGCGCGTCTAAACGATCAAATGTAGCCTGCACAAAAATGTCAAAACGACCGGCTTGGAGATTAAAGGGGGGTTGGCTGCTTTTTTTCTTCGCATGATTGTGTTTATGGGGTGCAATATAACATGTGTTCGTGGTTTTTCTTTTTTTTAAGTCTTATTTTTCATAAACTTCACCTTTATTGTCAGCCGCGCTCTCCTCTGTCCCCTGAACGAGCGGATTCACTTCCTGAGTCTATGAAAACACACCCTCAGTGAGCTCAGATTGGTTAGTTTGGGCCGGTGTGTTGTGATTGACTAAACTGTCGCTCACGTTGTCCGGAAGGTTAACGCCCATTACCTTTACGGGGAAACGCAGAGCTCCGGTCCAGATATAAATAATGGTGTTGAACTACAGTTCAGTTTGAGGCAGAATCAGACCGAGAAAGCCGCGATGAAGAGAGTCAAACAGAACCTCACCACACACGGCTCTTAATAAAGGTTTCTGAATGATAATTTGCTACATTTTTTAACTTTATGCACGTTTGTTTTACACAATAGCATCTGACTGGCAACAATAGCAACTGACTGGCTACTAATGTTAAACACAAACAGCGTTGGCATGTTTACATTCTTGATCAAATCGAAAATAACGTCATAAAACATATTTACATGAAAAATACGTTTACAACATTAGTACTTATACAAGATTCATGTCCATAATGTTTGTACGCGTTTGTCGTAGACACAAAATAGCATAACCAGTAGCCTATAAAGCCAGCGCTGGCATTTGAAAATAATAAAACACAAGGCTACGTCTGGAATTATACATGCAAATACATTTAAAATGATTAAGTCTTAGCCTACTTACAGGTTGTGTCCCAACAACTGCTGACTCTGGTTTTAAAGTTGGATCTGCTATTGAACTCGTGGAGATTCTGGAAGCTGTCTTCCGGTAAAATGCGCAGCACAGAGAGCTAGATTACGATCGTCATTTTCAGGAACATAATCAAACATAAATTGTATCCATTGTTGACGAAGTACAGCGTCCGTGGGAAGCCCAAACACAGAAGACCTGACAGCTGCGTGAACAACTCACTCGACAAGGAGCTGCTGAAATATGATCATGCCCTTTTCTGCATTTTCCGGAGGGAGTGGTTGATGCAAATGTGTGGGTCAGTGACGTACCATAACCCAGCTGTAGTCCCAATTCGAGTCGTTTTTGTAGGCAATAATACTTCCTGATTTTTAAAAGACGATATCTCTGCTTACATTGAACTTTCAGCGCTGCAACTTTGCAGATACTCTTCATGCACCAACAGCAACATTACACACTATTTAAAATGAAAAAAGTGAAATCACAGTCAACCCCCCTTTTAACAATTAAACAGTTTATGTCTAAATTGATGTAGTTATGGAAATAGTTGGGAGAAAATATGGTGTATCAGCAGACTATAGTTTCTGCACTAGTTCTTAAAGGGGCAGCAGTCAACGCTGTCATGATGATTTCGACATTACTGAGAATCAAACAACAAAACTCAAAGAAAAAATCACTCACAGCTCTTGAATGAATAACTTTAGCTTTAATAAGCATAGATCTATCTATGATAAACTTTGCAGTGCTATTTTACTTTTGATTTGCTATTTTACTTTTGATCACTTTATTACAATTCTTTTTAGACCATAGGCTACCTGAATAATGTAATAGACCTTACTGAAATTAAAGCACTGTGTAGGCCTGTATAATATCTATCTTTGTTTAATTGTGTTATCTTTTGTTTATATATTGTTTAATATATATTGTGACATACAGGCATACATAAGTACATATCTTGCCTGTAGAGAGGAGTTTATTTCAGCATCATATAAAATCAACAATAATGATAATAATATTAAAGCAAATGCAGATCTGGTATTTAGGCCGATATCCAAAGTCAGGTATCGGGATTCGGATTGGAAGTGAAAAAATTTGGATCGTTGCATCCCTACTAAAGTTACTCACTTTCAGACATGCCTGACAAGCCCCTTTTCCACCAAAGCATTTTGAGAGCCGGTTCAAGAGCTGGTGCCTGCCGCGAAACCAGTTCTTTGTGTTTCGACAGCCAAAGAACCGGTTCTCGGCTGGAAAAACTGGTTCCAAAGCGGCACCAACTCTTTGCTGGACTAGAACCGTTCTTTTACCACGTCATATGCTTACGTCAGGGGCTGGGGCTGGTTTAGATGTGTTCTAAACATCTTTTCTGACCATAACATAGGATCGCAAAGCCAGGAGAAACATTTGCATAAACACGATAGAGTCCGCCTTTGTAATTGTTATGCTTAAAGTTGGCGCAAGCGTTTCTATTTTTTTTTAATTGAAAACATTATGAGGAAAGAAGAAAACAGCCACAATATAGAACAAATAAATGGAAAGAAAAAGGCACAAGACAGGTACATTATCAGAAAAGATTACATATCAAACGAAAAGATTAAAAGACTTGTTTTTAAAGCCTTCTTGGTACCCGAGTTTTGTTGTACTTGCAAGCGTTTCTAGCTAAGACGTATGGCGACATAAACAGTGACGTAACGACGTCGTTCCTGGGCGCTCTAGTCAGTGGAAAAACAAACAGGTTCTGAACGGGTTCGCAAGTTCAACCAACTCCAAACCAACTTTGAACCAGCACCAGTTCCTAACCAGTTCTTTTTTGGTGGAAAGGGGTAACAGTCCCTCCAAATCGAAATAAACCAATATCCCGGATTATATTTTACTCCAGTAACTCCAACAGTTCACTAAACTGAGACATGTTGGTGCCACTGCTGAGAGAAGTGACGAGCACGAGCAGCTGATACTGTGCATCCGGTACTACCAAACGCACAGGTACAGAGATTTTCGGATCACCAGTACAGAACCGAGAACTGTTTAGACTGAGCTTGTGTGTCATCTTCGTGCCAGTTATTCAGCCAATAATGTGTAGGCCTATATATTTCATTGAAAGTTGTGTCTAGTACTATATAAATGCAAAGGTTTAATTGGCATCTTTTTTCAAATGATCCAATCGACCGTGACCCGAATATCGTTAAAAATATTTTTGGATGACTTGCGAGGCACCTGCTCATTTTGGATTCAACCCGCACATCACTGATATATACTATTTCTAATGTTATTGATATTTATATATATATATATATATATATATGTATGTGTGTGTATATATATATATATATATATATATTTATTTTTTATTTATTTATTTTTTTCTAAGGAACTTGGCCACCAGGATGGTTCCACAAGAACTAATGGTTCCCCTTGGAACATTTTCCTGGTACAGCCAGTAGCACCACCACCACGCTTGTTGTTGTGACTTTTGTCTTGTTGGCTGTGCGGAACTTTATATCGACGGCGCTTAGTAAGCCATCCAGAATGATATAAAGTTCAGTAGTTTACGATCTGTCTAACAGTCCTGATGATAATAATAGTCCAATAATACGTTATAAGATAGAAGTGTTATACATTTAAAGGAGACAGTATATGAAAAGGTATTCAGCGTATGCCATGTGGTTGATTTCCACTATTGCTAGCTGCGCAGAAATACATACGCCTAATCATGGTTCTCTTTGGTCTCCTAAAATTACATTGACATTTCTCCTTAGGGCAAAGATTAAGAGGCTAATCTATCACTGAGGACCATGTATCACTGTTTATCATGTTCGTAGAGTTAGTTTGTGAACTAAATCTATAGGCTATATACACACTACGTGTGTTTACACAGCTTTTTTAAAAAATGGAGGGTGCTGGTTTCCACATGTGTTTGGCCAATCGGTGTACACTAACATCACTGGTAGTTTCTATAGTGCTGGTTTAGACCCTACTCTGAAATAGGAGATAAATTAGTTCCTCCAAAATGAGTTCCTAGAACTTAAATCATTCCTGGTTCTTGCAGTGCTACCTATCTTATAACGTATTATTGGACTATATTATCAGGACTGTTAGACAGATTATTTATATATATATATATATATATATATATATATATATATATATTTATTATATATATACACACACACACACACACAAGGGATGCAACGGTACACGGTAAAATCCCTGGCCGTTCGGATCGGCCCTGCACGGGGCTGTCACAATCTACGACAATCTACAATCTATTGTCGACAATCTACCCTCGTGTCCCGCGGGACTTCTCCTTTTGCTGATCCTTTTACCCATATTTTCCATACTATAATCCAGAGCACCTGATATGGATCAATTAGTTAACAACGCTCCGCGTCATTAAATTCGCCCGCGAACTCACGCTTGTGTCCACCTTATGTCCGCTTTGTCACACGGCCAGTTCAACCTCGTATAAATCAGGTTATGTGTGTCTCCCGCTCACAAGCGCTCACTCTTAACAGACACATGAACAGACACACTGTTCCCGGCGCTGCTCGCGCGTCACAGAATGTTCATAAAGCGTTCCCCGTTCACAGTAACCAGGTCGACTCATTCAAAACAGCCAGCTGTTGCTTTCAGCAAACCGCCGCACATTGAATACTCCTATAAGTCAGGCTGCGAATGTAAGTTACGTGCCCGCTCCAGCGCGCTCACGCTTACTAAATAAACGCCTCACCTCCGGCGCCGCGCACCGCTACATTCCCAGCACATCTAGTGGATGCATAACGTAAACCCAGTCAAACATTTGACTGCAGTATCTTATGCGCCTCATAATTCGGTGCGCCCTATATAGACAGTGTTGATAGTAGGGATGGGACGGTATGAAAATTTCATATCACGATTATAGAGTCCAAAATAATCGTGATTATCAATATTATCACGGTTTTGTTAAAAATTTATGAAAGTGCTCAAAAAGAACTGATTCTCACACTGAAAACATTTCAACAAGTTTTATAATTGAAAATCAACAAACAACAAATAAAACAAGCAGCTCTATGCAGTTTTTTAAGCAAGATTCTGTTCTATGGCATTTGCTTCTTTATAATGCCGTCGCCACATCACAACAGACTCTTGTTTCCTTCAAATACAACTTGCCGTCTTGCGTCTCCGGTTTTTGATTGTATTGCAAAAATGAAATCAGAGTTGATTTATTGTTTACAGAGTTTGATAATATTGGTGTGATGTATCTTGTCTGGACGATTGTTTTACAAAATGAATTCATAAACAGGTTAGATTTAAAACATTGCTAATCTCATTATCAATTCAATATCTCCCCATAATTATGTGGTAAAAATAAAATCGGTTTAATACGTGATGTATCTATACTTTAGTATCCCTTAAAATACCACTCTTAATAATAATCTTGTTTGAAGTTGTTCATACGAACATTTTTTCTTGCCGGAAGCTTCACGTATATTTCAAGTGAGTGACATAAAATGTTTCAACTCAAAACAACATTTCGTGCCCAATTGTTTCCCAGACGTAGTTTTGGTATTGAGGTCAAAGTTAACTTGCCTTGCATTCGGGTGATGATCACACAAGACGACTCAGCAGATTTGAAGTGTTTCTATTGCAGTGACTTTTTGTTCTGCAGACAGGGTGACCATCCTCGATCAAGTTTCCCTCAGGACTTTTGTAAAACCCAAAATATGACCACACCTTAGATTTGGTCCTCTTAAAAGGCTGAAAAATCTCCTGAGCACAGTCACTGCCTTCCGCCATTCCTTCTCAAATAGTAATTTATAAAAAAAACAGCGTGCTGCGCGCCTGCGTCAGACTGGCCGACAGGATTCAGCGAGTTTTAATGATAATGAAACACGGTTTTAATGATAATTACATTTTAAACGATAATACTAACCGTCAGTACATTTTATCACGGTTTATCGTGAAACCGGTTATCGCCACATCCCTAGTTGATAGACTCATCTTTTTGCACAAGAATCTCTCAATAGTGGATGAGTAAATAACATTGCACTTTGTATCCTGAATGCAGTATTTTTTTATTATATTATTTTTGCTCTGCTTTTTTTATTCAAACCACAAGCTAATTTATGTTAAAGGTAAAAGTGCACTTTTTCTTTCACATTGATCACTTTATATACCAGTTATCAAGGTTTGGAATTGGGATCCACTTGAATATTCTAAAGTGTGTTTGTTTACATTTTGTATTTCATAAGTGGTAGTTGAAGAGGTTGTATTACTTAGTGTTGTTCAGTACAGACTAGTATAGTGTTAATTTATTCCATACACATTGATGTTCTTCCTACTGTGACATTCTGTTTATGCTCATAAGAAAAATAAAACATATTTTTGGGATGAAATAGCAGTCTCTTTCTGTACAAAACATGTACCGAAACCGAACCGAGACAGTGGCCCAAAATCCGAGGTACGGACCGTACCGTGGGCTATCTGTACCGTTGCACCCCTGATACACACACACACACACACACACATATCCAAATATCATTAGAAATTGATTATATGTTCTTTAAAAATAAATAGTATAGTATTTCACAACTGGTGTCAAATAACTATTGTTCCCCTAACTTCACACCTATGATGAATAAGGCGGAAGCCAGCGAGTGTTATTATCTGTCATTCATGTTAAACTTTTAACAAATAGCCTAGAGATAAATCAGAATACATTTTTCATTTCAAAGGCATAAAAAATTCAGACAGCAGAAGAAAAATGTAGGACCTGCCAAATGAACTTCATGTGACATGAGGAGAAATGCTCTTGCTAATTGTGTTTAGGCAGAAGGCGAGCTCTATTGAGCATAATGCTGAGCAAGTGTCATCACTCTGACTTATCTGTGACTGAAGACACTAAATGTGTTTGGACATCTTCTGTCTGCCAAACAAGACAATAACAAATCAAGAGTATTTACAGAGTGGAAACAATCTTTCAGAGCAGGACAGACTATATCAATGTTTTTTTTGTTGTTTTTGTTTTTTAATGAATCATCTTAAACATGATGTGTTTTATGTGTGGGCATGGGCAATGAGAGTGAGAACTTCAGTTTAGTCAAATCATTCTATAATCTGCCAAATTATATTTTTTACAAGCAGTGTGATAAGTGTGTCCACAGCTGACAAAGTTTCCACACAGCACTATTGACTTGTAATGAAAACATAAGATGCGTTCCATTCAACTGTAAGTGGACTGTGAATTCGCCATCTGATTTCGCCATCTTAAGTGAGATTCCAATTCTGAAGGGAGCGAACATGTTCAGTTTGAAGGGAACGGCATAGGGAATAAGGGAACATCGATACATCACTTCATAGGAATTGGAGAGTGAAAATCACCCAACTGTCTTTGTGCATCGCATCACCAGTCAGAACTAAGAATGGAGCAGAGCCGTTGAAAGAGTTTTTTGTAACGGCTCTGTAATGGAGGAATTTACGTATGCATTTTAATATGTATACATTTTGTTATTATTATACAATCTAGAGTATTTATGAATGGTTATGGCAATGTAACACTTGCATATTCTAATGTATGAATAGGCGTGACAAAGTAAAAGTGTTGAGAAGTGGATGAAGCTCTGTATTTTTTTTTATTGTACTTAATTTAAGTCAGGAATATTTACTATGTGGCTGTGTGTGGAAAAGAAAAAGGTCAAAGCGCACGGGATAAGACCCAGACCATGGATTTTGAACAAATTTACACATCGTTAATCAGACCATAATTTATTTTCATATAGCAATACAGTTCTGCTTCAAATCTGTTAATAGTCTATTAATTGCCGCAAGTCATTTAGGAAGGCTATATAAAAATGTATCCTAAGTTTTGATTATATTACATAAGATGCAGGTCCCACTTTATATTAAGTAGATTTAAGTACTATGGACTTATATTGAAACTAACAATTGGATACAATGGACTTATTTTGTACATACATGTTTTTACATTGTACTTATACTTGAAAAATACCAGCATGTAATTACAACTGTAACTAATTAACACAGCTGACCCATCCCTTACACTTTAACCTACCCTTAAACCTACCTATACCACCACACCTGTCCCTAACCTTACCCGTATCACACCTCAATTTTATATATATTTAAATTTCCAAAGTAATTTATAATATCTATTTATGTTTCATCATAATCTGCGCAACCCTGCCGTCATTAACTTTCTTTGTTGAAATTTGCATGTGTGATTATTGTCAGCGAAGTCCACTTCAACTGATACACCGTGTTCAGGGAGTAGGGAGCAGTGTGTAGGGACCCTGTCGAATGAAACGCAGCTATACATTGCACGCCCAAATAATTTAGAAGATGTTTTTAACACTTTTTTCCCTCTAAGTGATAAACGCCTATGACAGCAAGAGCAAAATCATTTTGAGCTTATGACAGAAATTATTCACACCTCGAGAGAGAGAAAATGGAACATTCGCAAAACATGTCTGAATGATTGAGTGTACTGTTTGTGTCAGGATAATTGCTTTTCAGTGATGAAACAAACCAATCCAGGGAATAAAAAAACAGCAAACAGTTACCTTCATTGCTGCCGTATCCTTGACCAAGACTGAACGCAGCTGGCCGTTGAGTTCAAAAAACACTTCTCTCTGACCAGACTTGTTCAAGTCACCCAAGGCCAAGGCTTTGATGTGCAGCGTTTTCCCTCTCTCTAACTCAACCTGAGAGGAAAGAGCCGGAAACATATTAAGACACGATGAAGAGCTAGGTATGAGAAATGAAAAGCTGCGATTGAGCTGAAAAAAACAAAACAAAACAAAAAACTTGGGTAGAATTAAAGATGAACTGAATTGAAATTTGAGAAAAGGTGACATAACAGATGTATTTTATTTATTATCATTGGCACAATTTTTAAAATGGCAGAATTTGTTAAAAGGGATAAAATGATACATTGAAAGTGTTGTTTTTGTTACACGGGCGCCGCCATGTTGGATTTCAACATTCGACTACGTCACTGGCATGGTAAGCCACTCCGTTTGCCTACCTGCACCAGCAAAACAGCCGTAGCTTGTAAATAGTCTGAGGCGCGCTGACATGGGTGAAGAAACAGAATTTTTAGCGTCACGCTATCTAGAGATATGTACTTTCGTCAATGAGTACATGAAACGTCTGACAATGTCTGCATTAAATGTTTTATTTACACAAGTTACAAGTTCAACACATCACGTTAACGTTACACAAATCCTTGATTTTCGGCTGAGGGGAAAAGATTCCTGATGTCTAGTTAACGGTAAAGGATGGGATTCTCCTTTCTAAATGCACACTCGCCCATAGAGTGAACTGCCAGTACGCTGTTAGGCCACGTTTACACAAAGCCGGGTATTTAGCAAAACGAATATTTCCCCTCTCCGTTTTCAAAAATAACATCGTTCACACCCCCGCATAAATACGCCGTCGAGCGCCATCATAACTATGCTAAACCTAAGGCGGCAGTGTAGGGGTTAAAGATAAAGCCATGCAAGCCAATCAGAATCCTGGAATCGACAAGAGAGAACCTAAAACGCCGTTTCTCCCAGTTTACACGACAACAAATATCCGGCGTTTTCAAAAATCTCCACTTTGCCCGGAGTTTTTAGAAATATTCGTTTTCAGTGATAAAAACGGCGTTTTCGTGTAAATGAGAGGGCAAAACGCAGAGAAATATCTGCGTTTTTCCATCGTGTAAACGGGGCCTTAATCTAAACCGTCTGAGAAAAGTGTAACAACAAGTTAGCACAGCTCACCTAATCGTAAAATACTCTGCTACTGATGGGCGCTCGCGTCTCAGCTCGGACATCCATTAGAGACAGCATAGCCTCCTCCAACACGTTTCTCTCACCGAACAACATCCACAATGAACGGTGCATGGTGATGCCTTTTTCACGGATCAATAAATGTTCCATGTTGACCTCTCTGCAACAGATCAACTCCGGTGCAGTATGCATGCTCCACATCGCTCGCGCCCACAGTCACTTCCCCCCAAACGATCCTGTACTGTAAGTGAAGCCTGAAACTGATCGTCCTCCATGTGGTGGTAGTCAGACACTACCGGCCTGTCCCTCACGGGCTCAAATGCGTAATCCATGCCGTTAAAAGTGCTCATTTTCGTCTGTGTATATAGGACCTCCAGCTGTTGTCTATTCAGCTCCGCAGGTCCTACCATGCCAGTGACGTCATCGAAATTGCCAGCGCTAATAAGCGCCATTTTGCGTTGCTTAAAAAAACCTATATTAATATTTTTTTATTCAAATGTTTAGTGTACTTTACTTTTAATTGTCATAAACAACACGTTTTCAACGTCGATTTTTTTTCAGTTCAGTTCATCTTTAAGGTAGATTAAGGGATGCGTGATTAGCTCAGGCCTCTGGGATGCATTAGGTCTGTACCATGTGCTGTTTGGCTGTGGAGGGGATGCTATTTTGGGGTGTGCTTGCATTTGCCTCAGTGACAGCTTAATATAGCTCATGCTAATCTACACTAATCAGCCACGACTAACATCCCATTTGGACAGCTCGACTGGGTGGAGAACACGCCGCCAAATAACTTCAGTCCCTGAGAAATCTATGATTACGCATAACAAACGAGGAATATCTGGTTCGTTTTGAAAGAGTACAGAGAGACCTGGTTTGAAGAATCAGGCCAGCAGATGATTAAGACATATAAGCAATCTAACAGATTTGGTCCTTTTTTGCAAAGTAAAATGACTTTGTAGTTGAGTTTGATCCCTGGCTGGCTCTCGCTCTGTCTCGGAGCGTGATCAGCTATGCGAGTCGTGCATCTGGTGCTCTCAGTTCTCGTGGTGCCTGCAGTAGGACTGCCAGGTAACACCCACTTAACTCATAATGGGGTTTTAGAAGCCAAACACACGGCTAAGCTCCAATCAACACATTTAGAAACACCCCAGGGCTCATCTAGATAGAGATACAGCTGTACCAGTTTAAGATTATTTAGGAGCTAGCATCGGCATTAAGCTAAAAAACTTGCACTCTTGAACTTTACAAAGTCAAACTCACAGTTAAATTAGAGGTGTAAAATATAATTTATGGTTTATCTGACTTCACAGCACCTTAACAAATAGAGCCTAGGTGTTCAAAGCAATATATTTTAAACACAAAGTTCAATTCAATCTTACTATGCTAATCAATTTTACCACTGTTGCAATAAAGTGTGCTAATAAACTTTGTGAACGTGGAGGCTAGTTAAGGACAGAGGGAAATCTAATTTTGCAAATCTCTCAGGGAGACTCAGGGTAAAGTTAAGAAGGTCACACTCACATCCCGTGGTGTTATAAATCGACTATAGTTGAGAAATTGGTAAGAAGAAAATGAGGCACAGTGATAAGGAAATTAAGTCAATCGATGTTGTGAGTCGCAGCATGTCCTCATATATCACAGTGTAATAGAAATGTACCTGAAACTCCTCTGCGATTTTGGGGCCGTCCAGAAACAGGCGAGTGTTAAGGCAGTCAACCGGGCCAAAGTTTGATGTGAACTCTTTAAACTCCTGGAAAACTTTGGGGTACATGGCGGCTGACATCACATCTTCAGGGGTGATTTCATCACCATATGTCGATCGTAGACCAGACTCAAGAACCTCAAAATCCATCGGTGGAAGTGAAGCCCCGGGCGACCTTCGATTCTAGGCAATGACTTGAGAACCTTTGAGAAACATCAAAAGTTGAACTTGTTATGGGTGCAACTATGGTGCAACTATCAGAGCACAAATGAACTGAAAACTAAACATGTACGTTCTGTCATTCTGAAGCTCTGTCTTTAAGTCAAGTCAAGCAGCAATTTTTACAAAACAGATTGTTTCAAAGCAGCTTTACAGAGATAACAGGAAAATTATTCAATGATGCAAACAGTTCATTTTGGCGGCACAGCAGCTGTAAAAGAAAATTGTGTCATTGTTCATCTGAAGTCAGTTCAGTTTTGATTCAGTTCCATTGTATCATCAATTATTAGTTAAACTATAAAGCAGAGCTGCAGAAAAAAGTAATGTCATCATCCAGCTCAGTTCAGTTCACCTCCAATAGCGTCAGTGCAGTCAAGAAAATTAAGATTGTCATTATAGAAACTCTCCCTAGCTTTCCCTGACATGTTCATAAGAGTTTCTTAAAGAAGAAGGACCAATCGTTCTTTTCAATCATATCTTTTCAATGAATCTGCTGGTACTGTACAATTCACAAAAATGACTTGAATGACTTGGTTCCCAAGTTCAACTCAATGATCCAGTTGCAGTGGTTATCAGCCCACTGGTGCAGAAGATTATAAGTGAATAATGGCTTATATTCTGGTCTTTCTCACAAGAATGATGACTTCTGAAAATTTTGAATATACTGTATAGGGGGCCACATTTAAACCACATAAAATGTGAAGGGTCACAAATACAACTTGCATGGTAAGACGTTATTTATGACAATATTTACAGTTTTTACTTATTTAGAAATGCAGTTCATTACCTATCTTGCTAGGTAACTCTTGCAAGTCTTTTTGCTAGTCCTATTTAACCCTCAGGTGCCCTTCGTTTCGGAGTCACACTTGTTATCTTCCCGGTCAAAAGTGACCAGACACCTAAAAATGAAACTTTCTCCATCCCAGTAAAACCAATGCAATTTATTTTTGTTCTATAATATTTATTCTTTTTAATTTTGTATTTTGAGACAATTTAATTGAATTTATTAATATTTATGCAATATTTATTGTTTATTTTTGCCATGGAAACAAATATATATTTTTCTATATATATATATATATTATTTTTTTCAAAAAAATATTAATGCAGTATTTTAGTTTAATATAAAGTCTAGGCCTTCAGAAAAAGAAATGAAGAAAATTAGCACCATCTGGTTACAGTATAGAGAAAAAGCGTAGAATCATGGTTTAACCACTAGATATCATGTACAGCTCTCTATGGAGAGGAATGTGAATTCCCCAGCTGTTTATGAACACTTTTTTTGTTGTTGTTGGTGGATTTGAATATATAGTTGAAACAATCTCAAAAACTATTTCTTATAAAAAAATGGCAAAAAACAAAAAGTCACAATTTTGTTTAATTTTTTTTACAAATTCCCATTCATTTCCTATGGGGGCCATTTTTGACCAAAGACCACAAGTGTGACTATTTTTTTAAGACCACTTAGCATGCTCAGATCATGACCTACATTTTTTTTGTGTGTGTTCACATACATAATGTCATAAAAGTCACCAAGTTTCGTAAAATTGCGAATGAAGCTGTGATTTTTAAAAATTCTAAACATACTTTTTGTGATCAAAATTTATTGGTGTGTATGTGTATAAAAGTGTGTTTGTATGTGTGTGTGTTGGTGGGTGTGTCTGTTTTGCACTCTAGATGTTGTAGAGTGTCACCCCTTTCCTGCGGTGTACTTTTTTTTTTAGAATTGTGGCCGATTTGTAGATTGCACATACAAAAATTCAGAGAATTTATTTATTTTTTGTCAATTTCCCATTAATTTCCTACGGGTTGTCATTTTTGGGTTGTCAAGAGCAAAAGTGTGACTCATTTTTTTACGACCACTTAAATTTCTTGAATTATGACCTTTTTTGTGTGTGTTCACATACCCAATGCCATAAAAGTCACAGAGTTTCGGTAATTTTTTGAAGAAGCTGTGATTTTTAAATATTCAAAACAGATTTCTCTAATCACAATTTATTGGTGTTTTGTGTATAAAAGTGTGTATGTGTGTGTGTGTAGGGGTGGGTATGTATGTTTTGCACTCTTGATGTTTTAGAGTGTCACCCCTTCAATGCTGAGCACTTTTTTCTGCATTGTGTGCCGATTTGTAGATTGTACACACAAAAATTCTCAAAGTTTTTGTGTTTTTGTCAATTTACCATTCATTTCCTATGGCCGGTCATTTTGAACCGAAGAGCACAAGTGTGACTATTTTTTTACGACCACTTAGCCTGCTTTGATCATGACCTCAATTTTTTTTGTGTTCACATAAAAAAAAATCACAATGCCATAAAAGTCACCAAGTTTCGTAACATTCCGATGAAGTTGTGATTTTTTTAAATTTCAAAACAGAATTTTTGACTGAAGAGCACCTGAGGGTTAAAGTAAGCTAATACTGAATGTGAAAATAAAAAAATCTGGAACAATAAAGTGGATTAACAGTTTTCTAGCAATATTAAAGCTTGCTTTCTGTTTATAACCCATTGACAGTTTGAATCTTCAAGTTTTGTTTTTCATGCTGTTAAGAGGACCATAAGCCAATAATTACACATTGGAGAGTAGAGATGTGCGGATCAGCTCTAACGTCACCTCGAATCAGCTGTTAAAAATAAGACAGATGTTGTGCTCGATATCACACGGCGCACACAACGATTTTGTCAATAGCCATTTTGACAAAATGTTAAAATGACATTTTGTAAACACAGTAACAGATGAGTCATTTGAACCTCTTTTATGATTCTGTGATTCACTTGATTCATCCTGATTCACTTTCATTATATGGAAAAAAGTAGTATATTTTACACAAATGAATCTTCATGAAGTAAACTTTGGAAATTTAAGGTTTTGAGAGAACTATTCCTATAATAAACCTGGAGAATTGCCAAGAAGAATTTGTCTTGAGTGAAATGCCCTCCTCATGACAACCAATCCAGGTTTCAGATGTTGACAGCTCAAAAACAAGCCAGCTATAGAGTGATATGAGTCAGTCTTCAGGTCACTGAAAAGCATAAATATTGAACAAATGAATCAACATTACCATTCACTATCTTACAATGTCTTTGTCCTCTGGCAATTGACTGACTTTGCAAGCTCAAACATATTAAATACATCATTAGTACTGTCAGAGTGGGCGTTAATGAACAAAAGCACAAACACTTTGACAAATAGGTCAATTGCAAAGGAGAAGCTAAACCACCAACATGACATTAAAATGACTCAATTCGTTATGTACACAATTGCTGATTGTTTGGTGTTGGCAAGGCAACTAACTAGCCAAGTACGACTATTTTCTCCTTTTTTGTTTCACAGCAGTGAGAATGAATTGAAAAATGGTCCTTGGACATGCATTGAGAAAAAGCCTGGTTTCTAACGGGGGCAAAGTGAATAGACAGCACAAAAGAGAGAGGAAAACAAAACAGATCAGCTCATAAAACGCTCAGCAGCCCATTTTGTTATTCAGATAAAATAGTAGAAAGGCTGCCTGTAGTCCCAACCCACCTAACTTTTGAATAAATTGCCACTTAATAGCAGTTGAGTCATAATTTCAGGCCATATGGGCTCGCTTTTGTTTGATATAGGTTTATTTTTGTAGTTTTGTGACTCAGTTATGCCATCTGAATATTTGTATGCAAGTTTATTTGCCCAGGCTAGCTGTGTGGTATGGAAGCGCACGTTCTAATCTTTTTTTTTCTCATCTCTCCATCACATGAGATTCTATAGGGATAGTAGTCCTGTGAAGTTGATTATATTCCAATCTCAATACATCAGATTTGAGAGACTGTTTGTTTTTAGCAATAGAGTAACATGTCTCAAGATTCCTCTCTGAACGTGTCAGTTGCAGGCATCACTAATTCATTCTTAAAGGTAGGGTAGCTAATTGCAGAGAGGCTAGCAACAGTAATGCCTGGTTCAGATTACACGTTTTTTTTTTGTCTGTTACGATAGTCACTGTGTCAGATTACGCGATTTTCGAATACTAAAATCTTGTCGTGTTCGTGGACAAGACACAATGTCAGACTACACGTTGCTTCCTGACCAGTCATCGCGTGATGTCATCGAGAAAGCGAAACTAGCGAGTGACTTCCGGAAACGAACGTAAACAAACAATGGATGAAGCGGTGAGTGTTGTATTGGCTGTCCTGTATTCAGAAAAATGTAAAAAAGAAGAAGAAAGAAAACCCGACAATGGACACGTTCCTGGATTGCTCGTCATTGCCTTTTCAGCGCTGAGAAATACACGGTGTGGCGTGTGGACTGGTTGAATTGCGTATGCCATTGCGTATGCCACAGCCATTGCGTGAGACTTAACCCTGCTCGAAGAGGACAGTATGGGCTGTCAATCCTCCAAAGAGAACTTGAGGTAAACTATTGTTTTCTTTATATTTTTACTTTTAGTTTTAACGTTAGCACCATAGTCTCTCTTCGTTTTGCCATTTTTGAAAGTTGTGTACAGAAAAGATGTGCTTCTATTGGTCAACCTCATACTGTACATGTGACGGAACCGTCGACAACGACCATTAAAAAAAATTAAACATGCTAGTCTTTGTGTCGTGATGTCGTGAAGCATCGCATACGCCACGAAGGTTGTCTCCCACTATGACACACTATACGAGATGATACGATTCGAATCTTGCATCCTCGACGCCCCTTGTCACGACACCCTACGTTAAATGGATCGTGCCAAAATCGGGCTAAAAACGTGTAATCTGAACCAGGCATAAGCTATCTTTAGATCCTGCTCTCCAAAGCCATGGCTCCTTTAAAACACATAAATGCACACAACAGAGTTTGCACATTAAAGGGGTCATATAATGCCATTTTTGTACAAGTTAATATGAATGTTTAGGGTGTAAATGAAAACTTTGTAATATACTTTTATTAAAAATTATCATTAGTATTTTAAGAAAACACCATTTTACCTGGTCAAAATCAGCTCTTGTTTTCAGCAAGCCATTTCAGTGCATTTCCCTTTAAATAATAAACCCCACCCCTCTGTTCTGCGGGCGTGAACCAGGCGTGAACACACGTGGAGTGTTGCCTTGACAACACTTGAAGGTTTTGCACAGAGAATGACAGCGCGAGTCTTTGAGGACACATCTGTGCTTCTGTATCAGAACTGGAGTAACTGTTCACCGGAACAAGATGACGGCCGCAAAGAAGTTCGACAATTTAAGGCTTGAGGACGTTTTTGAATGGTTGGTTAACGTAATGTTACTTTGATCTATCTTTGTATGCACTGGCAGGGTAGAGTAGTGCGATACGAACGATGTGTTTACTGATGTATACGTTAGTTCATTGACAGATTGACGTTACATCTAATGGTCAAAAAAACTTTTCCCCATCATTTTGCAAAGATTAATATAAAGATTAATAAAACTTTAGGTGCAGAGGGAACACAAATAGTTGGTAGCCTATCGATTATTTTTTCAGGAGCAGCTTCTTAGCAAAACTCAGCTTTATACTGATCCTCGTTTATAAAGCAGTCTGGTGAGAAATCATTCGCGCAAACATGAGCGCATTGACGTTGATTGTGGGGAATATTTCCTTCGTTAACAAAATTCAGCCACCGCGTCCCTCGGTAATCGGTTTTAGGAACATCATTTATGAATGATTTCTGTGTTTGTTTATTGCACCCAAGAACAGAACAACACAGTCGCTTAGACGCCATTCTGCTCCAGTGTATCAACAATGATGGACTATAGTCTATGATGACAGCTCGCTCAGGGCGGGTCTGTGTTGAAACACTGCTGTCAATCAACAACCTCAGAAGAGCGTGCGACAATGTGAGCGCCACACGGTCAAACAAGCTGAATTTGAGACAAGGGAAAACATATAAGGAGATAAAACAAAACCACTGGATGGATTTTTATCATTAAATGATGGTTGGGTACAGACACTGACAACACAAATTGTAGTACAATCAACTTGTAAAAGTGCATGTACCATTATATGACCCCTTTAAATTACCTCATTTCTCAAAGCACGAAACATTCATAATGAATGTAAACAACTAACAGAGCTCTTACTTGTCCTGTACCACCTGACTTCTGGACATTCATTTCCGTGATGATAGTAAACGCCGAAGTCTGAGGATG
Organism: Hybognathus amarus; assembly: GCA_030378365.1. Lineage (NCBI taxonomy): Eukaryota > Metazoa > Chordata > Actinopteri > Cypriniformes > Leuciscidae > Hybognathus > Hybognathus amarus. The sequence goes on along the minus strand of JAQIUQ010003060.1, from coordinate 9,746 downwards.
TGGGTACATTATGAGTTGCCATGTTGTAATTACAGTTTTGACATGGCGTTAACACACCATAAGCTCTTTGTTTTGGTTCAGGAGGAACTGTAAAAGAAGACTGCTGTATTTTTAAAGCACCCAGTGACAATCTCTACAACGCGCTGATGATGTGTGAGGCAGCTACGACATCATTGCATTTGGGAACATCTTATATTGTAAAGGTTTTATTCATTATGGGATGTGCAAGTATTCCATAGCTAATCCTAAAAGGATTAGTTCACCCAAAAATGATAGTTGTCGTAATTTACTCACTCTCATGTTTCTGAAAACCTGTATGACTTTCTTTCTAATGCAAACACAAAAGAATAAATTCTGAAGAAGATTTCTTTGTCCATATAATGAAAATCAATGGGATCCAGAAATAAAGCTGGACAACACTGATCTCTCTATCTCTTCTCCACACTTAGCATCTTGGTCAAGGAAATGTACATAGTCCCTAATACAGTATCTGGAAACATTAAGCACAAAACCTATAAAAAAGAAGAAGGTAAAGCTGTGCAAAAGTAGTGAGAAAACTACAAAGCTAGTTTTCCAAGCCTGAGGTCAGGTAAGGAGCTTAAGGAGAAAACTTGAACTGCATTTATTTCATAGTAAGTTAAAGCATAGCATTATGTATTCCTTATCTACACTGTTATTACCATAAACTACTGCAAGAGCATTTGTGCTACTACACGTACTGTGGAGAAAGACACTTTCTAAGACTGCTGGCATCTGCACTCAGACTCTCTGCTGTAAGGTTTCGAAAATGGTGCTATATGGATTACCAGGCGGTTTGCAGAGAAACTGTTTATAGACTCTTGTCAGAGGTTATATAATTTCATAACTCATAAAACCAGTTACAATATCAGAAGTCTAAGGCAAGAGAAGTTGCTTAGCAGAGCTTCTGTTTTCCTCACATTGCTTTCTGTGCTGGGTGAAAGGGAAATTTGACATTGTTGACACAGATTGAAAGGAGATGAGATTTGCTCTTTTCCCCTGAATCATCTGTCCCCATCCCAGTGTGTGCATTTAGGCTTTTTGTCATTCTGTACTGTCACAGCCGGGCTGGAAATATCACTGGGTAATGTCATGCTAAACAATCCTCCTGGAAAAATCAATAAGCCTGGATAAAGAAAGGTGCAGCTAAAATATTACCGCTCTCTATGACCATTAATCATCAGAGAGTGTCAGTACAAAGAGAATAATGTTTTATTACATTTTAAAAGACATTAAAGTGACTTATGATGAGCTAAACTGATTAAGTTATTCTTGGTGCTTTACTGAATACATCAATTAACAAGCAATCTACATGTATATGCCCCTGACTTCTTGATTTCTACTTTTGAGGAATATTCTCCCACAAAAAAAAAATCCTTCTGAAATTTCCATTGAAACGGGCATAAAGGAATCGCATTTAATTATATGTCTGAAAATCCACTAGGAATTCTTCTCCATCTGTCTGCGAGTGCTCTCATGCACTTTAGCTAACAAAGAGACTCATTTCACTAGCCCAAATCAAATTCGTCAGGCGTGATGGTCCATTGCTTTCCTCATAGGATTCACAGGAGAGAAGACTACAAAGTGGTGGGCTGTAATGGGAACTCGTGTAGCCATAAAACAGTGTGAAGCTTCTCGCTCTCTGACCTGAACGCATCTTCCTGTGGTCAGAGCCTCTGAGGGAGCTGTGTAATTGTCCCAACCCAACTGTAAATATGTTTACACAGTTAACTGGCAGATCATATATAGTAACATGAAGGAAAATCACAGCCAAGGCAGGTGTTTGTCTGTGTATGTATGTGTGTGACTGTGTTAGCATTGATGCGCATGCATGCATGTGTTTGACTAAACTGCCTTTCTATCCTCTCTGGCCCAGAGTGAACACCGTGATGATACTTGATTTGTACTTGAAAAACTGGACTTGGTAGAGATTGAGATTGTGGTTACACTTTCTTTTACAGTACATGTACTTACAGTGTACTTACCCAAGAAAGTACTGGTAATATGAGGTAACTATAAGAGTTAACGTTAGGTTTAGGGGTAGGTTCCGGGTTAGTACTAGGGATGGGCATTTTTCTAAAATATTGCATTCGAATATTCGGGCTCATAAAAATTCGAATATTCAAATATTCGTTTATTTAAATTATGTTTAACGAAAAAGACGTTATTTTAATTTTTTTTTACGTTTTTGTCACCATTTCTGGACAAGCTTACAATTAGGCAATACACAACAAGCTTACAATAGTAATTAAAGTTTTCTTTTAGTTGAAAACATTAAACAGTAGGCCTATGAGTAAACAATATATATATATATATATATATATATATATATATATATATATATATATATATATATATATATATATATATATATATATATATATGCTCAAGCAGCGCGAGCGAAAAAAAACCCTAAAGCAGATTGCGTCAGATATCGTACAGAACGTACACCTATACACACAGAGTCAGGAAATGACTGAATATTCGTGTTTATATTGTTTCACGTTTATGTTGAGAAAACAATAATATCTAACGTTACATGCAGGGCGTCGCCGGACGCCAGCACTTTATATGCTCGAGTGAGAAAAGATGCCGCGCTGACAGACGTTTCAGAGAACGGTGTTTCTAACAGCACTTTGCATTTTCTGTTCTTAAACCGGTCTCCCCAACGAAACTTAAAATAAGTGTGTCTCAAAATCATTTTGCTATTAGATAAGTTAACATCTTTGATCAGGCGGGGTCCAGCTTGCGCTTACCTGCAGTCGTGATGCAGTGATGGACAGCTGTCTTTCCTCACTCGACTGTTTGGATTTCATGTGATTTCTCATGGTGATGATATCATAACTCAGATTAATTAGTTAATTTGATCAAAAGTCATTCCGTTTAGTAAGATCCTTTTCAAGTAATGTTTATTCCCAACTTCGCGAGGCAGACGACACCATTATGTGATCAAATACAGACAACTTGTTAACACACTCCACAGCGCCATCCAGAGCATTTAATTGTAACTGCGAGTTAGTTCTTTAGGATTTATCATGGACTCACTGCATTTACGGCCAGCAAAGCAACGTATTCAAAATTCGAATAGTATTTTATTTTTCGAATAATAATTACATATCAAATATTCGAAAATTTGAATATTCGTGCACATCCCTAGTTAGTACCTGGTTATAACTCTGTTATTGTAATTGCTATAATTAGAATAGGACTGTAAAATAAAGTTCTACCAAGATTTAAATCAAATTACTTATGATACACTTTTCAACAAATTAGTTTACACTAAATCAGGGATACTCAAGTTCAGATGCCAAGGGGGCCACATTTAAACCACATAAAATGTGAAGGGCCACACATTACAACTTGCATCGTAACAAGACTTTATTTATGACAATATTTACAGTTTTTACTTTTTTAGAAATGCAGTTTATTACCTATAGTGTTAGGTAAGTCTTGTTATAGTATTTGTCCTATTTAAAGTAAGCTCATACTGAACGTGAAAATAAAAAATCTGGAACAATAAAGTGGATTAACAGTTTTCTAGCAATATTAATGCAACAACAACAACAAAAAAATACTCATACATTAAAAACCTCCTGCAAGGTAAGTCTTGCTAGTCTTTGTCCAATTTAAAGTAATACTGGAACATAAAAAAATAAATAAAAATAATGACATTTAAATGACATGTTTTTATACTTTTTATTTTTTTATACATGTTTTTATAGAGTGGCTTTACAAAGTTATTAATCATAGTCTCCTACTAATACTAGGCCCACTATTAGCCCAGTACATCTAACTGTAAGTTAGTCAGAATTCGCTCAATAGCAGTTTTCACATTATCCATTTGTCATGCGAGCCGTGCCCCGTTCAGAACTAAACTGCAGTAAGTGGAGTTTTGCAAGAGTGCCGTGAACTTGTTGACGTGATGACAGCTCGTCATTGTAATCGGAGCGCTTTTTGCTTACTTTCTGTTTATAACCCATTGACAATTTGAATCTACAAGTTTTGTTTTTCATGCTGTTAAGAGGAGTAGAGATGCGCGGATCGTGCGGATCCGTTCTAACGTCACCCGAATCAGCTGTTAAAAACAAGACGGCGATTTTGTCATAGTCATTTTGTACCCGGCACACTTTTGGAAACATTGAGGCACCGATGTAAAACATCTCCAGTTAACTAGAAGAGCATTCATTTAGTTCGCTCTTAAATAAGAGATCTAGCGCTAAAATGTTTTTGAAATCAAGCTGGGCGCTTGTTGCCGCTGTCAGCTGCATGGCTTGCGGCAGTCTTCACTCGGACGCGCGCGCACTTCAATCGCCATGCGGAGACTATTCAAGATCTGTTTAGCGAATATAAGTCCCTTTAAACATTCCACACACATCACAATGGCGATGATTAAATCGGATTATCCAAAGCGTCCGCGGTATAAACTGCCTACATATATTATATTTTTTATATTATATCATATTTGTGCAACCTTTGAGCTCAAAAAAGTGCATTCATCTTTTGCATGACGCGGGCCATAAAATGAATGCCGACGGGCTGGATGCGGCCGCGGGCCGCCTGTTGAGTACCTCTGCACTAAATACTAGTAAATAAAACTATTAAGCACCAAAATTTTAAATAACAAAAACAATGATTAACAAAATTTAACTAATAAGAATAATAATTAAGTACACTACTATTCAAAACTTTGGGGTTGGTAAGATATTTTTTTAAGATACAAAATGTCTATTATTCTTACCAGGGCTGCAATTATTTGACGCATTTTTCAAAACATTTTTGCTTACTAACTTAAAACTGTTTTCCATTTTAAATAGTAATTTATTTCTGTGATGGCAAAGCTGAATTTTCAGTATCATTACTCCAGTATTCAGTGGCACATGATTGTTCAGAAATCACTCTATAATGCTGATTTGGCAATTAAGAAACATTTCTTATTATCAAAGTTGAAAACGGTTGTGCTGCTTATCATTTTTGTGTAAACCGTGACATATTTTATCCAGGATTTATTGATGCATTCCATTGAAATACATTTTTTTTGTAAAATGATATAATGATATTTTTGATTAATTTAATACATGATTGGTGAATAAACGTATTACCTTCTTTAAAAAAAAGAAAAAAAAAACATTACTCCTTCAAGCAGAAAGTTTTAAGCAGTCATGTATATTCTTTTGTCAAATTATTCAAAATATTAAAATGTTGTATTGCCATTTTGTGGCTCAAATTAATATGTGAATCAGTAAAAAAAAATATTTAAATTAATTAAATTCGAACTATTCAGCTAAATTAATTGGAACTCCAAATACTTTATAAAGCATGAGAGAGTAAATTTTTTTGTCAAAACACTGATGTAGCATTTTTAACTGTTGGTAAAATAAGCTCATTACTTTGAAAATATTGTAGTTTAATAATATGTAGTTACATATTGTAATATGTAGTTTTAGCAAATTACTAGCATTACTTTTTTAGTTTGTATTCCCCAATACTGCAGTTTGAAATTAAATCCTGACAGGTTCCTATAGGGGACGTGAACATGCATGACACTATGACTGAGCCTATAGGCTTTGACAGTAATGGTCTGGCAGACTGAGCGAGTTGAAAGGGATGTAAAGGATGGTGCTGTCATTCACAAACATCCTCTGAAACCTGTCTCAGTCAGTCAATCAATAAGTCAATCATCTGAAGTGTGCAGATGAGTATGATCAGTCTAGACTGATAAATAACCCATATGATAGAGAGATCATGTGGTCGTTTAACTGACAGATATTTTATTTGTGACACAAATGAACAGATATTCAAAAAACTTCCACAAGTAACAGCCTAGAGTACTGTCTAACATTTGATGGCTGCTCTGGTTAATCTTCGTTGTCCATTTGGAACCTGGGTGTGCTCTTTGATAGCAATCTCTCATTTGAAAGTCATGTGTCTAGTATCTGTAGAACCACATTTTTCTATCTTAAAAATATATCTAAATTATGCCATATGCTCTCATTGACAATATGCAGAACAATTAGTTAATGCGTTCATGACATCAATGCTCTACTTGGCGGTTGCCCTGCACGGCTTAATAAACAAACTACAGCTAGTTCAAAACGCAGCAGCTCGAGTTCTTACCAGAACCAGGAAGTATGAACATATTAGCCGGTTCTGTGTCAACCCTGCATTGGCTGCCTATTAAACATCGTATAAATTTTAAAATATTGCTGATTACTTAGAGAGCACTAAATGGTTTAGCTCCCCAGTACTTGAGCGAGCTCTTAACGCATTATAGTCCTTCACGCCTATTGCGATCTCAAAACTCCGGCCAGTTGATAATACCTTGAATATCAAAATCGACTGCTGGTGGTAGATCCTTTTCCTATTTAGCACCAAAACTCTGGAACAATTTTCCTAACATTGTCCGGGAAGCAGACACACTCTGTCAGTTCAAATCTAGATTAAAAACACATCTCTTGGGCCTAGCATTCACATAACACACAATAGACTTCCTTAATTCAAAATTAGGCACGTCCCGTAAATCCTGATGTAGTACATCAAAAGAAGGATGGAGTCTCACGCTAATATTAGTTTCTCTGTTTATCCTGAGGGACCCTCTATGGTGGACCTGTGCCTGGACCCATACCAACTCATTCTTAAGTGCCAGCCTCATCGAACACGACAGCCATCGGCACTGATCCTCAACAACTTGTCTCCATACCAGCGTGATTACTTCGACTTACAAACAGATGGAAATGGACAAATACTCTTAATGTTTCGATCCAATTTGTTTTTTAATCACTGTTACTTCGTTGGCCAGAGGAGAACTGGCCCCCGACTGAGCCTGGGTTTTCCCAAGGTTTTTTTCTCCATTCAGTCACCTGATGGAGTTTTGGTTCCTTGCCACTGTTGCCTTGGCTTTTGGCTTGCTTAGTTGGGGACATTTAATATTCAACAATATTATTGATCTGTGTTCATCTTATCACTCTGAAGCTGCTTTGATGCTGTTACGTTGAGGCAGGAGTGAAGCAGAGAATCCAAAAGCAAGCACTTTAAATTAACCCTCATGTGGTGTTCGGGTCAATTTGACCCGAGAAGATTTTCTTTTTCCTGAAAATACTAGTTAATGTTATCGCTTTGGACTGAAACTAAGTGACTTTGTTCCCATACAGTATATCTAAATCTCATTTGTTTTTTGAAAATTTTCTTATTTTTTTGTGGGAGTTTTGTTACCTTGTTACACTTGTGGTGTTCCCGGTCAAAAATGACCGGTCTATAAAAAAGAGCTTATAAATCACTCATTATACCATATTTTCACCCAATCTTGGATTCAATCTTTTTGTCAACTTGTTCTCTTTCAATTAGGACTGGTTTTATATTTCTGTTTGCATCCGATTAATCGTAGGCCTCGTTTGTCTGAGAGTAGGCATCTCATTTTTTGAGTAAAAAATTAATAATTTTTGAGTAAATTTGGAAATATGAATTTTTTTTTTGAAAAAAATGGCTACTGTTCATCACACTAGTCTACTCTAATGTTTCACCAGGAATTTTGTTTTGAAACTTTTGTTTTGTAAAAAATATGGCACATAGTCACACTTGTGGTGTTCCCGGTCAAAAATGACCGGCCTATACAAAATAGCTTATAAATCACTCATTATACCATATTTTCACCCAATCTTGGATTCAATCTTTTTGTCAACTTGTTCTCTTTCAATTAGGACTGGTTTTATATTTCTGTTTGCATCTGATTAACCGTGGGCCTCATTTATCTGAGAGTAGGCATGGGCAAAAATGGTCACAATGGCCGACCATTGAAAGTGAATGGGAGAGACTGAAAATAACAGAACAATTTAGTTTTCAGGAGCATGTTCATTATTTTCATGTACACATATGAGCATGTGTGCTTGCAAACATCGAGCCCTTGGACCTGTGCATGTATCGATACATTTATACACACGCTACCCAGACACACACACGTTAAAACACACAAACTTTGAGTATTACACACATTCTTTTCCATAGAGAGAAATTTGATCCTACCCTAACCTGCATCTAATATACATTTATCCATCTGACATTACCACTCACACATACACAAACTGGCCGTGACTGCAGTGATCCGGCTTCAAAAGAATCTTTCTTTCATGTTCTTGTTTCATTAGCCTATTTTACAAAAAACTGCTTCTACGGGGCCATAACATAAGCTACAAGGTAATGGAGCATTTTATACATTGTCGTGTTTCTTTAGAAATAAATGATGGACAAATGGGGTCTTCAAACGCCTCAGATGTAAAGTTATTCGCTATCAAAGTGACGCCAAAATGAATGGGAGTCAATGGAAATGCTAACGCAAGTGAAGTTCTGCTACAAGATGGCAGCTCCCGCGAGGCTTCAACTTCCGGTCAATGGATTACCTCCTTGATTCTCACACAGAACTAGGAACAGAGGCATATATAAATGCCTCACAGCACCTTGCTTGTCATTCATTTGTGGCAGCACAATGGAAAAGCAGCTCTCTGCACATGATGTTATTCATCAGATTTTTGACTCAGAAACTAGTGAGGAGGATCAAATTTCTCTCTATGGAAAAGAATGTGTGTAATACTCAAAGTTTGTGTGTTTTAACGTGTGTGTGTCTGGGTAGCAGTGTGTATAAATGTATTCGATACATGCACAGGTCCAAGGGCTCGATGTTTGCAAGCAGACATGCTCATATGTGTACATGAAAATAATGAACATGCTCCTGAAAACTAAATTGTTCTGTTATTTTCAGTCTCTCCCATTCACTTTCAATGGTCGGCCATTGTGACAATTTTTGACCATGCCTACTCTCAGATAAATGAGGCCCACGATTAATCAGATGCAAACAGAAATATAAAACCGGTCCTAATTGAAAGAGAACAAGTTGACAAAAAGATTGAATCCAAGATTGGGTGAAAATATGGTATAATGAGTGATTTATAAGCTATTTTGTATAGGCTGGTCATTTTTGACCGGGAACACCACAAGTGTGACTATGTGCCATATTTTTTACAAAACAAAAGTTTCAAAACAAAATTCCTGGTGAAACATTAGAGTAGACTAGTGTGATGAACAGTAGCCATTTTTTCAAAAAAAAAAAATCATATTTCCAAATTTACTCAAAAATCATTTATTTTTTACTCAAAAAATGAGATGCCTACTCTCATACAAACGAGGCCTACGATTAATAAGATGCAAACAGAAATATAAAACCAGTCCTAATTGAAAGAGAACAAGTTGACAAAAAGATTGAATCCAAGATTGGGTGAAAATATGGTATAATGAGTGATTTATAAGCTATTTTGTATAAGCCGGTCATTTTTGACCGGGAACACCACAAGTGTGACTATGTGCCATATTTTTTACAAAACAAAAGTTTCAAAACAAAATTCCTGGTGAAACATTAGAGTAGACTAGTGTGATGAACAGTAGCCATTTGTTTCCAAAAAAAAATTTCATATTTCCAAATTTACTCAAAAATTATTTATTTTTTACTCAAAAAATGAGATGCCTACTCTCAGACAAACGAGGCCTACGATTAATCAGATGCAAACAGAAATTTAAAACCAGTCCTAATTGAAAGAGAACAAGTTGACAAAAAGATTGAATCCAAGATTGGGTGAAAATATGGTATAATGAGTGATTTATAAGCTATTTTTTATGGGCCGGTCATTTTTAACCGGGAACACCCACAAGTGTTATAGGGTTTTGAACACCACATGAGGGTTAAA